>JANBPA010000045.1:35425-54521 GCA_027575275.1 Coemansia sp. RSA 2711
TCTTGGCGTTGCTTTTGATGAACTTTTTTGACCGTCTTGGTGTTTTTTTTTATAAACGTTTTTGCACATCTTTATATTATACTATTGCTATGCATTTTTGAGGGACCTATCATTTTTAGTATGGTTGCTTATTGCAAGTATTAACGTTTACACAACAGTTGATAAAATATATAAAAATTATATTGTTTTTCATGTTGCCATTAATTGCAGGGCTGTAAATTTTTTTCTAGAAATTAATTTGTTATCAACAAGTGTACTTATCATTCGCTTGTTTTATTTTTACAGTTGACTTACGTATGTTAAATTGCTATTCCTAAGCGTGTTTTAGGGTACAGCATAACCATATGCATATTAAATTGCATGTAACACGTCAAACCATAATTTGTAACTTTAAATAGCAAACTAATAATTGTAATTATTATATTTAAAATATTCGCTAAATATATCCAGTTAAACGTATTTAAATACAAGCAAACTCATTGCCTTATTTATCAGCGTTGAAGAGTTTTCTTGAAATGCGTCAGCAGGGTGCATCCAAAAAAGTTCTATGTTATTGTAAAATCCGCTAGCTTGGCATATAACCTCAATGTTACAAATTTTTACTAGCACCCCAAATGTGTTTTTGTAAAAAAGCTCTTCACCAGTAAGTACTACACCCATAAACGATTGGCTGGTGTTTCGTAAATGATTAGGTATGCAGTCCGCACTAATATCGATTTCCATTGCTTTCTGAGCATTATGATGCCGTATGCATACTGTGTAGGACATGCTGAAGTAAAAGCTGGCAACACAAGCAATTATAATAATTTAAATTTTTACACGTAGAATGCAATAACAGCTTCAAAGTAATTAAAATGCGAATAATAATACAAGTAGAAAAAAAAATGGCGTCTGCAACAAGCCTATTTATATCAATCCAGTTAAAAATTAAACCAAAGTATACAAAGCATTCTAAAGGTGGTTTTTATTAAGTAATTAATTTAAGCCAAGTAATACAATTTAATAAGCAAAATAAATTAAAACCGCTTCTTTGTAAAAAATTATTTATGTAGAAAAGTAATTTAATATACAACTTTATTAAGTTAAAAATGCTTCACAATAGCTTTGACACTTTACGTGTTTACTTGGAGCTGTAGTAAACTGAAAAACATTAAATGTGGAACACGTATTTGATTAGAAAGACTGTGCGTGGAAATAGCACTTTAACTATTTTGAATTGCTATACTGTTGTGGGACCGTTGAGGGGTGGCGATACCCCATCCAGCTGTCCATCCTGGAATGGTACTGCTGGGGCACAGAACCCGCCACCATTTCCGCTGGGTGGGATGACCCAGCCAAGTGACCTGAGCCCATAATCATTAAATACTAGCGATTATGTACCTGCGAGCAGATTATTATTGAGGCCATTTTTTCAAATGGCAGTTCTGGTTTTATTTATTATGTCGTCTGCATCTGACACTCATTTCCGTTTGTATGCGACATCCGACATGAAACTCCAGATACTCAATAACTACATATATATTGGATACCCTCCATAGCCATTTCTGTAGCTTTCCCTTAGTGAGAAATCTCCATTTATTTCATATTACCTAGGCGCCACATAATGCCGCACACAAGAGGCGATACTCAAGTTGTAAGGAATGGACATCCAGCCACGCCCATATGCGCCAAAACACAACAATACAAAAATTGAATGCAACAAACTAGCAGCGAGTTGGTCTGTATGTCAGCTCTACCACCATTTACAATTTGTTCACTTCACCTAATTTCTTCTTGTGTTAATTTTTACTACTAGCATTTTAGCGCATTTGAGCACATACTTTTGGACATTACAGGCATTGCTTGGATTGTGCAACAGTATGTGTTGTGACTCTACAGGCACCAGAATCAGACTTTGATTCAGAATGAACAAAATCGTGGAGTAGCAGGACCAACATGAGTGGAAAAGGTGGTGGGAATTGATGAATAGGCTGCCACAAATATAAATGATGCACACAGCAGACTTGGGCATGTTCGGCTGGTTTTGTCGGCATCTTTCAAGAAAATCCTTGGTTGCATGTGGGCCAAGCTATTAAGCTCAAACCGAAGGCGTGGCTTTAAGCTCTGACGTGAGCTTGTGAGCAATTATGTGGCCCGAATTTTTGTTGCAATTGATCACTTTGGCAGCAGGCAATTCCGGATGATTGCTCACTAATGGATCATGTTATAATAAGCAATTTGATTAACTGGTCTAAGCTATAATGACTAGAAACCAAGGAGGAATATTATGGGGAAGTATTTTGCAATTTTTTATTTTGAGCCTATTCGCTGGCCGAGTTGGATGGGTTGAAATGATTTGCCAGGCAATCCTCAACAAACCACTAGTCTTCTTAAGGCTTGCAGTGCGCAGAGCAGGAAACATAATAAGCGGCTCTGCAGCAGTGGCCATGGATGCCACTGAAGAGCGGAATACAAATAACACTGTGGCCGCAGTGGGGCCGGGGCCACTGGCAAGCGGAATAGAAGTACAACGACTTCTTAACGGTTTATGGCGCTGGCAGGCGCTAGAAACAAACTGATTCCTACAAAGACTGTGAGCTGTCTGGCAGAAGCCACATGGTTTGGATGTACCAGAACATTGTAACAGCAATATTCAACCTTTCTGATAGGATTGATAGGTTGGAAAAGGCACGGTAGTACTGGCACTGATGAGCCGGCTCGTATGTTTGTTTTAGTTGGACGCACACAGGATTCATTGTCAGAGGATGAGAATGTTAATGAGAGAAGTGTTGGGTAGTCCGGACCAGCTGCAGCACCAGTCTTTAACAAATGGCATCTCTACTATGCCAGTTTTAAACTAGACGACAAGTAATTTGATTGGTTAATCATAGTAAACCTAGGTAAACTAAATGGGGCATATAATCCGCAGATTTAACTTATTGTGTGCAAAAGCAAATTTTACACGAGTAATTATGTAATCAAGCTGTGCAATAAAAACGACTTTACTATTGCCGCTGTTGTTTTTTAGCAAGTATTCGAATAGAACAAAGCGGAATTTTTATAGCAAAGCACCCATTGCAGCCAACTTAAGCACAGGGCGTGTGAACGTTTTTGCATTTTTTCTTTTTGTGGAATTTTTTTTGCTGGAAAATACAAAGAGAATGGCTCAGAGAAATGCAAAGATGTGCAAATTTTTTGTCTGCTGTTTAAAGCGTGCCGGGATAGCTTGGCTTCTGTTTAAAAAATTTATTATGTAGAACAGTTTAAGCAAACGCTTAGCAATAGCTGACATTAATTAGAAAGTTAACTTTGCTATAACATTATATTTATGCTGTTTGAACGCAAAAAGACTAGGGAGTAAAATAAACATCCAGCTTACTTATTATAACCCAGCTTTTACTTTCTTTTTGGGCTATTGCCTCCCACCCTGTGCTTTTTGTCTTTTTACATTAGTAATCGTTTCTTTCTAGCTAATGGATGCCTTTTTTCGCACCATAAAGTCTTCTTTTATTCCGACCCTCTCTCCTTTCTACACTAACGTTATTTTTCTAACTAAAGAATGCCATCTTACACACTTATTTTTTTTAAAAATACCTAACACCGCAAGCTTCAAACCCGTAAAAACAAGCAGTGTAAAAATCCATACTGCAGCAAACTTTTTACATGTTGCACTTCATGGTTTTTTTATTTTTCTCGCATTATAAAAGAAATAAATAAATTCCCCTTTTTAGCTTATTTTTTAACCAACTTCTTCCACACCCTTCACATTACTGGCAATTTTTCTACTCAACAGCTGTGTTTCTAATTAAATTATTGTTTTAACAAGAGTAATCTAATTCTGTTGCTCACAGCATGTCAAGCAAAAAGCCTCCTTTTCCTCCTCCACCTAAGCCTAAGCCAGGATATCCCGGTAGATAATTCTTTTTGTCCTATGCATTTACATGCTGGTAATTACTGAATACACCAGCTTGCAATTCTAGTTATCAGGACACACTTAATTAGCCATTGTTTTCTACGTAAGCTTATGTGAGTAAGAGTATTGCGTACATTGGTTAGCTTATTTTTACCTAATTCAGGTTTAAATTAGTAATAAATTTAATAGTGTTCAATAATGTTTAGATATGGAAACTATTTTTATTAACACAACACTGTGTGTATGTTTGTACAATAGGTAAGAAACGGTTAGGTGAAAACGGAAAATGGTCATGAAATTCAAGCGCAATGTTAGTAAACTTGTTGGAATTATCTACTATTCTGACAACCCAAATTGCATAATTATAATAACAATATGTATAACTAATGGACAACCGTGTAGTTATGTTGGCACACATGTCGTACATTTATCTATTGGAAGTTATCTAATCTGCTGGTTTGATTTAAGTGTGTGTACAAAATTAAACGGCTAATAAGTAATTATGCAATTAAGTGATACAGTAAATAAACTTTACTGTGTTGCGAGGCCCCCGAGGAGGGGGGCGAGCTACCCACCGATTCCCGTGTGGCTACCCTGTGCCCATAATAATCGGATTCCTAATTGGAAATTTCCGATTCCATTGTGGGCATAGTAAGTATCTGCGCACTGGTGCAGATACTGGTTGAAAAGTAGTTTGCCTAAATTTGACCACCCGCACTGCTTGGAGTATAAAGCCAGCAGCCCTTTCCCTAGTCGCTTATGAATTTTCCTTGTCTAAAAACACACTGTTCTCCCCGTAATCCAACGCTACTTGTCTTTTATACTCTTTGGAGTTCTGCTGTTCGCCGCCGATTGCGGGACACTGTCCAGGTCAGGTGACCGACGGTCCCGGGCTCCGCGCCCCCCGACGAAGCCCGGCGACTTTGCAACATTATATAATTATAAACTTGTTTTTAACCATGATTCTAACGTTAAATTAGTACAGCAAAATTATAATGGTACTAGTACGTGTTGACACACAATACTTTTGAATTTGTATTTATGCTTTTCAATTACGCTGGTTAAGTTTAACTAGCTGAAAATACGATAGCTAATTTTGTGGGGTAAGTTGTGGTGTTTACAGACTGCGTTAGTTGTTATTTTTAATAATACGGCTAATATTAACAATGTCCAAAAAAGAGCCCGAATTAATTATTGTTGTAAATTAATTAAAAGTGTGGTAAGTGCTTTAGGAAATACCGGACGCAATCCAATTAATTTCTTTCTTTATAGCGTAAAGAACGCTTTATTAATTTAGCTTTGCTTAATGGATTAATTGTTTTTTACATTAATCAGAGATTGCTGAAGTTCTTGTACAGTTTAATTTGCCGTTGCGCTTAACAATTGCTCTGCAAGCGTGCTTAATCTGTAATTTTTATACAATAAATTTGCAGCTAGCAAGTAAGCAATAACTTTAGTATAACTAACTAGTAGATGTGCTGACCCGTACGTAAGCATACTTAAATTACCACTTAATAACGCAGTAAACCCGGGGTTTAATTTTATTAGCACTATGCATTTTGTTAGATTTTGCATTTAACTGATTTATTTATTAGCAATTTGGCGTTTAATTAATAACACTTTTATTAATTAACTGCAAAGCAATAATCAAAAAGAGCAAAAAATGCAATGTTTTTGTTAGCATCGTTATGACCATGTGCTATAAAAGAAGTAAATTTTCGTAAATAATTTTTTTGCAAACATATCCTACAACTATTTTAACACTACTATCTTGTTTATATTATAAAAAATGTCTGCCAATCCTTACCCTCCTGTAAAAAAACCAGAGACTGGTATATCTTCTACCACTCAGTATGGTACTATAAAAAAATAATACTTATTTTATAGTGTGAAGCAAGATGTTGGTGAGCATTGTAGCCTGAATTTAAATGTTAATTTTACATATCTAACAAGTTATATTAACAGGCTTTGTTTTGTTTACATAGTTGTTGCTACATCAAAAAAACTTTATACCATTTAGTTATATATTTACATACAATATATATTATAAACATTTCAATGTTTGAACACATAGTGCATGTATTCTTATTTTAATCAAGCAGCTGACAAACAGTACATAAAAGATAATGGTTAATTTCGGATTGCAGTGGCAATATTATTGCAATTAAATTTTGATTTTCATTATGACATTGTTTTATTTGGTAATTTATTTAGGCAAATTAAATAAAACCAGCGTTATAATTTTTCCTGTCAGCTATCTAATTTATAAAAAACAAGCACGTTATAAACAGTAGAAAAGATATTATGTGAAGTTGTTTGTGCAAATGTGGTGATTCAAGAGGCATTAGGATTGTGTCCTGTAATTTTTATGCAAAGGTTATGTGTGTAAAACAGCTGATACTATTTATATATTTTTATAAAACTAAATAGTGCGAGCCCGTGGCTGATTCCGGCTACTGCCTTATGCCAACAGTATTAAACGGCAACTTTTGTTTTATTTTTTTGAATACTACACTGTTTGCTTTTTTATTGTTGCTTTGACGCAAACACGTTTAGGCATAAACTGGTAGATTATGCGTGCAATTCTCCAATTTACACATGGTACAAACATCAAGGTTGGGCACAGTTGAGTGAGTTTAATAATTTTTTTGGAATCCAGGCAGTTACCTGTAAGCTGAGCTATTTATGGCTAGTGGAGAATGCTGCTGTTACACTTTGAAATGGGCTTATGCGCAATTGTACAGCTAATATTTTTTGTTTGAGCAGTCATATTAGCAGGCACATGATTATCAAAGCACTGGTTGAAATTGGCTCCGCCAAAGCAGAAGACAAATATGGCAGACCGAATATTAACACACCAAAAATCAAAAAAGCATATAATTGGAGACAAGTTAATTACATTATTACATTACTTTTGCGTTCTTAGAGCCCAATTTGTCAACCGATAGAACAGATTAATGGAGAATCAAGACATATTATGTGTGACCGGTAGCTTTCTTCAAGCTTGCAATGCGCTAAGCAAAAGGGTTGGTTAATGTGCATTGCAGCGGAGGCTTGCCGCAACTTGTGCAATAGTCTTCTTGTTATTTGCTGACCAGAATTTTTGATATCAAGAGTATTCACACTTGTTTTGATAAAGAACAATTTTTGTGATATTTGCAATGTTGCTGGCAAGCAAAATAAAAGTATGAAAATTCGCTTTATGACGTGCTGCCTAGTTCCATTTGTCGAAAACGGGCGCTGCAGCAGTTCTGGTTGGCCCAATGCTGCTCGCAAACCCACTCCCATGATCCTCAGATGATTCCTCCGAATATCCAATGAAACAAACATTCGGGCCGGTTTGTCGGTACTGGCTAGGCCGTGCCCACTAGATACGCCACAATCCTCATCCTCTTGGCCTGCAATGCCCAGTAGGACGCTCGCGTGTGTCAGCGGTGGCAAGGGACTCGGCGAATAAGATGCAAAGGGTGTGGGCTCCATATTCACTTTTGGGTGTGCTACAAATTGAGGGGGTCAACGTAGCAATGGATGCATTAATATGTGGAAGGCCACCAGAACTTCATCCCATTCCATGGCCATCTTTACCAAGTACCTTCAGCGGGGTCAATGACGGTACTCATTCTCTGGGCTGGAGTGTGGAAAGGGTTTGCCACTAGCTTTTGTGGCAGCGGAGCTCTTTGTCAAAAACGTATGTAATGTTTTGTAAACTTTGTATCAGCGTTGTTAAAGAAACTCCAAGGATCTAGCTTACAAAATTCGCCATTGGAACCTGCAGAATTGCTCCCTTTATACCCATTGTGAACTTTGCCATTTCTTTTAGCGGTTTTACAAAGTGCTTGCCCCACTTCTGCGGTGCAGCTGGCTACCCATATTCTCGAAACGACAGGCTTGTTGCTGGGCATGGTTCGCTCGTCTTGATGTCTTTTGAAACATTGTCCAAATTGCTCCAAGTGTTCGGCGATTTCCCACAAAACCAGCCATGTATGGGTTGCCTGGTTTGGTCTAGTGTCGTTAGTCGCCGTTTGTTTCTATAGGGCACAATAATAGTCATAAAGTCGTTTGTCGCCGCATCCATTGGGCATGGCGAATTTGTTGTTAAATTGCTCGTGGCTGTGCCCCTTTTTTGACAGGCTAAATGGCCCAGGTCCTGCCGGACCGCTTATCATTAGTCATGCCTTGTTGCGTCCATTTGCTATCACGCCTGCTGGCGCCGTAATCCGTCGAGGATTCGTTGAACTTCTATCCCACTCATCAGTGGTTCTAGTGGTATTTTTATCCCACTCATCAGTAGCTTCTGCAGCGGCAGCTGCTGCCGTGGTGCCGTTTCTAACTTTCCCAATTCAGTCAGCGAATAGACGCAAATAATTAATCGCGGAATAATTGCCTGCGATATCCCCCCTCAGTTTTCTGGCTCTCGTAGCTCGGACCAGCTGATTAAACCACCAATTTTGGCTCGATCCAATTTAAGAGAGCGATCAATCCGGGATTGCGCAGCCGCCGATGCGATCGGTCGCACCAAGAACCCGGGCCGCATAATCGTACATAAGCTCGCATCTGAGCTTAGAAACCGCACCCCCGGCTTGTGCTTAATAACTCGGCCTACAGGCAACCGAGGATCTCCCAAAAGGTACCAACTGAACCGGCCGAGTGCACCCGATCCTGTCGTGTACGTCGTTTGTTGCTGCCGCGCCCCTTTCGCGAGTTTCGGCTGCCTTTTCCGTTCACGGTAATTTTGTTATTCCACAATATTGTTTACTCTGACCCGGAGTCCGATTCCGGCGTCTCTCGAGTCATGACACGTACTGCTAAAAACTAAAAAAAATAGTGATATTATTATAACTTCAAATTAAGTAACAAGGGTTAAAGAATCAAGGCATAATTTAATTACCAGCTAATTTTTATTAATCTTTAACTGCGTTATTGATTATTTAATTTCGTCCATTTTGGTGCAAATTTTTTTTATGGCTCGGAGATTGCAAAAGTCTAGCAGCTACAATTGGCTTTGTACAAATTTAAATAAAAACGCCAATGCAGGCTTGCCTTGCAATTAAAATTTTGCTCACTTGTAATAGTGTTGAGACAAAAAGTATGTAAAATATTTAACTCTGTCTTGTAAATAGACATGCAATTAAAAATAGTATTAGTTTGAATAGCAGCCAAATTATGCAATAAAAATTGCATTGTAACAACTGTTTTTCGCACTTTCCTATCTAAGGTTTTCTTGTAAGAAAATTGTTCACGCGATCAGCTCGGATGGCAAGGCAAAGTCCTGGTGCGAACATTTTGTTTTCTTGCACTTGCTCGATTTTTTATTTTTGTGCTATAAAAACGACGCATTTTTTTGCTGGATTTCTTTTCTTTTCAGCACAATTTATCTTCTCCCTTCCAACCAATTTTTTTTTAAAAAAACTACTCTCAGCTATGCCTAACCAACCTTCACCTAAAGGAGCCCTGTCGCCTGCATCCACCACTCCAGCTACTGCTAGCGGCACTAATGCATGATAATAGTAAATGTCGATTGTGAAACAATTTGCAACTAAGCAATGCAACGTGGTTTTTACTGTATCGATGTTATTTATTTAGTGACATTGTTTATTACGCTTACTTCTAGCTAATATAGTGGTTAGTGCCGTAAAACCTAGCTTATGTTAGTAATAAATTTAGTTGTTTCTACGCTTATTGAATATGTTATTACGTATAAACGTAAAACAACTGTTAGCAGCAAATACTATTCAGCACAAAAAATTGGTGATATTAACTTTGCTTACACATTCCCTTACATTTTTTAGCGCAGTCAACTTATAATGCACATAATGCACAAATTTGCAAAACTGCCAATCTTTAAATGCGCATTAATAAGTAATCACCCACATTAATACCTGAAGCAATCGATTTACCAACTTCATTTACTTGCTGCTGCAAAATGGCAGCTATGCGCAAGGTGACAAATAAATTTCTTTGTATTTATTTTGCAAAAACTGCAAAGAAAACACGTTGGTGCTTTGTAAGCAACGGTTTTGCCTGGTGCGTAAATGCATTGTTTCCAGTGAATAAATTTTTTTTAGCCATTTTTCTTTGTAAACTTTTTTTTTAAATTGGCTCGGTGTTTACTAAAGTCTTTTATTTATGAGTTAGATTGCACACTCTGGGCATTTCTAAGCGTTGTTAGTGTCTAGTTGGTCTACCCTAGCATTTTAGCAAGACAGGCGTGAAACCCCATCTTAAAAGCTAAAGACATGTATGGTTGATGCCTTAGCTTCTATTTGCAATTTGTAGAATAAAATATTTAATCGACAGAGTAACTAGATTAAATAAAAATTCTGCTAACAAACATTTTTCTGCAGCATACTTATTCCGCTTTATAATTTTTTTAGCCTGTTGCGGGACCGTCGAAGGGGGACAGAACCCCGCCGGGTTACCCGTACTTGGACGGTACCGCTGGAGCCACAGAACCGACCACTGCGTCCGCCGAGCGGATTTGACGCGGTCATTTGACCTAATCCTATAATCGCTAATAATTAATAATTACGTGCCCGTGAACGGTTTATTATTATCGAGGCCGTTTTTTCCAAACAACGGAACCTACTTCCCTCATTATGCTGTTTGTTTTGACACACGTTTCTGCTTGTATGCGACACCCGACGTGACAACCCAAACGCTCGGAAACCACATATAAATTGAATGCCCGAGGTAGTCATTTTCGTAGCTTTTCATTAGCAAAAAAACTCCTATTATTTCCTTACTACAAAGCGTCACATTGCACCGCACACAAGCGCCCATACTTGTGTTAAAGTATACAATCCTCGGCCAAGCCCGTCCGCGCCGATACGCAATGCTACTTATTATATTTATTGTATAATAATTTAATTATATGACTACTTTGGTATAACAAATAATATTACTATAGCCACTTTGTAAAACTACAATTTTGTATACACACCAAAATAACCTAGTTTATTTATTGCAAACAGCAAATATGTTAGAAGACTCTTGCTACGTGCATAGGGTAATATTACATTGTAAGACAATACTGAAATGCATGACGTCATATCCGTTGTGATTTAGTGTACCAGCATTATGGATGCAAATCAAAATTTAATATGCAGCTAGCTAATTTACTCTCTTACGCGTAATATACTTAAATGCGGAATTTTTATAAAATGGCTCGGGGATAGCAAAAGTCTCCCAGCTACAGCTGGTTTTTTTTCAATTATTTATACCGCCAATACAAAAGTGGTTTGCATGTTAAACTATTACCGTTAATAATATTGTTAACTCAAGCAGTCTGCTAGTAGCTAAAGTATGTTAACAGATAACAACGTAAGAGCATGTTGCAGAACTGCCGGGCTTCGTCGGGGGGCGCGGAGCCCGGGACCGTTGGTCACCTGACCTGGACGGTGTCCCGTAATAGGCGGTGAACGGCGGAACTCTAAAGAGTATAAAAATGCAAGTTGTGCTTATAAACGGGAAGAACGATGTGTTTTTAGACAAGGAGAACTCATAAGCGACTAGGGAAAGGGCTGCTGGTTTTATACTCCAAGCAGCAGCGGGTTGTCAACAGCTAGGCAAACTACTTTTCAACCAATATCTGCACCCTAGTGCAGACACTGCGAATGCCCACAAAGGAATCGGAAATTCCTCCAAAGGGATCCGATTATTATGGGCACAGGGTAGCCACCCGGGAGTCGGTGGGTAGCTCGCCCCCCCCCCCCTCGGGGGCCTCGCAACAAGCAAAACATTATTTACTTAAATGACAACCAAATTTTATAATTAAATTTTATTTTCTAGACTTTCCATCATTTTTAAGCCCGCTAATTTAATAATAGAAATGTGCGTGGCAATTGGTCATGTGGTTTAATGAAATGACAAAATTAAATGCGGAATTTTTTTACTGCACTTGCCCGTTTTTCGAAAACCTCGTAATATAAAAAAAGAAGCATTTTCTTGCTGGAATTTTTTAACCCGCACTTTTTGTTTCTTTAAGTTTTTCTATTAGTTTTATTTCTTAGCTATGTCCGTCAATCCTTACCCTCCAAAAGAAAAACCAACAACTGGCATACCTTCTTCGACAACTACATATGGCACGTTTACTAGATAAATGCCAGTACGTAATGTAAAGCAAATTGCAAAGTGAGCACTAAAGTTTTGCTTATACTGCCCTGAATACATACCGTGGAGCATAAGTGTAACACATACTTTATGCTTTCATAGTTGTTTCTATTTAGTGAGGTTTTATAGAAACAATAAACATAAGTGTCTGCACTAATAGCGCATGCTAATATCTGTAAATCTAAAGTACTCATTAGTAGTTAACGTAATGTATCCAAAGCCGTTCAAGTGTCAATATACATAGCAAACATGAGCTGTGCTGGTACACTTTATTTATGTTTCTTGTGCACATTTCACACGTTAAGACAGCTACATTGTTTAAACCGGCTGTCCTACAAGTGAAAAGTGAGTCATTAGTAGTAAAGAATAAAAATAGCTACATAAATTATTTGAAGCCGCAGAATAGATGCCAAGTGCAAAGTAAAAATTATTTCTATTCCACACAAACTGCAAAGATACATGTTGGTGCTTTGTAAGCATTCGCTTTGCCTGGCGTGTTCACGCAATGTTTCCGGCAAATAAATTTCGTTATTTCTATTATTCTATTCTTTGTACGGAATTTTCTTTTTAAATAGCTCGGAGAAAGACAAAGTCAAGTGGGTCCTTTTTTATGCCTAAAAATTTGCAATGGAAAGCACGCATTTCTGATAAGTAGATAGTTTTAGCTATACATTGCTGCTTAGCAAGTAAAATGGTTAATAACTCTTGATAAACCATCAAATATTGTATATTAAAAGGCTACATACCTGTGGTTTTTTGGAGTAGCTAATGAGTATGTATTCAATAAATAGCTTGCAGCTTTAGCAGCGTATTATTGGCAAGCTTTGCTTTTTTATTTCTACGTTGTTAATTTCTCTTCTATTACCGGCTTTTCATTCAGACCAGAAACTTATTACGCTAGCCTATCTGGTGCTGCCAGGTGCCACTTGTCAAGATTAGGCACAAGTGCTAGTCCGGGCACCCCTGACATTACCCCTTGTTTACATTGTCCATTTTATTCACAATTCTTGCACAAGTCATACAAAGACAAGCATCTGCACTGGCATGTAGGGGCCAGTTGGGCTGCCCTCCACTAGGTGCGCTTGTTACTATACCCATCTGATTAGTATTTCTGAATGAGGATAGTGCATGAATAGAAGGCGATAAGGAACAGAGCAACATGAAGCCAATATTTAGCGGCTTTATTTTTGGGCATGCTACTAATAGGGAGGCACAAAGCATCAGTGGCCACATCAATAAATTAACTGCAGAGAGTAGTTTATTTTTACTTATAGTCGCGCAGCAGGGCAATTACCTTTATCAAAAAAGAAGAATTCATTTTTTAGTCGAGCAAGCAGGACAATTTTCCTCTGGCTACTATGGTGATGCGTTTTCACCAAAATCGTAGGTTCCAAAAAAATGAGCTTTAACATGGAATAGGAAAGCCCAATGATCAAGCATTACTTGGAAATTGTGCAAACGTACCTGCCCAACTTTATAAACAGCTTTTTCATAATCAATAGCTGGCCTTGGAGTTGCATGCACCATTATCCATTGTGGATTGCTTACATTGATGTAATTCTGAACATTGTTTATACCCGGCTATCCTTTGCACACCCTGAATTATGCTGGTTGCAATGTACCAGAGCAATGCCATATGCTGTTGTATGCCCATTGTTTTCTGCAGCACTTCTTTGGCACCGCAGGATAAGTTGAGTGGTTGTTGTAAAATTGTTTATCAATGCACATCCTACAGTATAAATGTAATAAAATAGTGTTCTGCCTAAAAAAACCAAACTGAACCGCTGGTGGTTGTGTTTTGAATTAATGTTTGTGTTGGTTTGCTACTATGCCTACTGGCGCCACTGTTTGTCAAAGCCACGCTAATATACTTGCTAATTATGTTTTTTACTACCTGGTGCAGCAGGTTGCAGGGTTTTTGCTGAACTTGTATTTTCTTGCCAACAGCAGTTATAATTATTGTCAATGAATTTTTGTTATGTTTATATTCCACATGTCTACAGTGTTTGTATGCCGTAAATAAAATATTTTTGCGAAATTTACATACAAAACAGTCAAAGTTTGTAATTCGAACTGGCGAGGAAACTGCCGCACATGCGGCAGTGACCGCTGCTGCAAAATGCCTTGGCTAGTCTATTTGCCCAGCGCGTTACAGGTTTCCAGATAATTTTTCGGTTACTCAAAGTTTTTTCAACTTCGTGCGAATTTACCTAATCAGCTGGCGAATTGGGCTCAAAAACCACAATAGTAACCATAATCGCCATAGTCTTTATTTGCCCTCATAATTTAAAAAAATTGGCTTTTTAAGATTTCGTAGCTTACAGTTCAGTTTGCAAGTTTAGCTCTTCATTTGGTTTGAGTTAAACTTAACTTTTTATTTGTGATTACTTACCTGCAGATGTGGTTAACTAAACGGAGCACTTGGATGGCATAATTGCGCATGGGCCCACATGAAAGCTTAAGACCGAATTCTCTGTTTGTGCTAAATAACTTGGCCCGCAAATAGCAATTAAGAATTCAAAATATATTGCTAGGGTTAAGCGAACATGTTCGAACATGGTGTTTTTTTTTAATTTGTTTGTGCAACAGCTGCCTGTAAAAGCCGGCCGCATTTTTTACCCATGTCGAATTTATCTGTACACAATGTTGTTTACTCTAACTTAGATTACTATATTAGTGTTTTGAGTCACGACACATACACTCTTGCTAGTCAGGCACAAGTTTTGCCTATGGTGGTTTTTGCGTTACAACATACACAAAAATTAATTTTGTTAAACTATTAAATTTAACAGCGCTGCCTTTAATGCTACTGTGGTTTACACAACTATTCAAACAATCATTTAATTAATGACAATTATGTTTTAATATAACGCACATGGCATACTTATTTTGTTGCAATAGAAATACAATTTCCTAAGTTAACCTAACAATCTGTGTGAAAGCAAAATCCATGTGAATAACCATGTAATAAAACAACAACTAAAAAATATACAACTTTGTTAGTAAATATCTAAAATTAAAGAAATAGTAATAACAAGTGCAATGTATCTAAGCTTGGGAATACGCAAGCTATTTTTTTGTTTTCTTGTTGCATTAATTAATTAATAACAAAAGAAAATGGCACGGTTAAATGTAAAGTCATTGTGGTCGCTCTGTATCTGCAAACCAAAGCTTGCTAAAAACCATGCTTTACGTGTTATTCTATCTTAATATAGTCCAAGTAAATCAAACCAACAGCTGTGGCTAATACTTATTTAAAAGTTATCTATGCTAGCAGACTATCTTTAATTGTAGGTGAATTCAAACAGATTAGTATGTAATAAATAATAGCCAATGATGCTTACGTACCAAATGCTAGCAATTATTTTCGCACCATAAAGTTATTATTAATTACTTTTTTATTAAATTAATAACTTTATATTACTTTGCTTACAAATTGTTTTTAGTGGCAGAAAGCGAAATAACTGTACTTTAATAATAATAAATTTGTGGGAAAATGTGCGGTAAAGTAATACAATAATTATAGTGTAGCTTTTCTATGCACCATGTTTTTTTTTGCATTATTGCATTATAAAAGAAAAGCAAAAAAATGTCTGGCCAACATTTCTTGTTTTGGCAACTTTCTTTTTCCTTATTTTAACACTACTATTATAAAACATTAACATTAGTTATTCTTGGCAGTTTGTTGTTTTACTTATTAAGACATGCCTAAAAAGCCAAACTTTCCTCCGTCTAAACCCAGGCCTCCCCCAATTCCTGGTGCCCCTAGCAGATAATGTTTTAGGACTAATTAAGTTTTAAAGACTAGTTATGGCTAAATAGTACAACCTACATTTTTAGTTTTTAGGACTTATTCAAGGAGCCATTGTTTTAACGCTAACTTCAACGTGTGGGTCCCACATACATAGGTAGGCGCATTGTAGCTAACCCGGGTTCAAATTAATAATAAATTTAGTAGTGGCTGCTAACAATTCAACATAAATGCTATTTGCTTTAGTAAAGTAAAGCATGGCTGTATTTACTACTATTGTATAAGCTAATACCATAAAAATAAAAATGAAAACGCCAGTGCAACAATAGTAATGACGTTTACTTTTTTAACATTTACTAAAAACTACTATTGCACTAGCTACAACATACACCACAGGGGTTTTTTTTACACATTCTCCCCATATTATTTTATTAAAAAGCTCTAACTTCTGCCTAAAAGCAATAAACCAAACAATTAACACAATTTAATTAGCTAATTGACAAGCATTTTTGTAAACGTGGTACACATACCATAACTTTTTTATTAGCACAATAATTTAGATTTGTTAATTTGATTAAACAACAAGCGCAAGCAAAAATTCCATGTGGATAATTAAGCCATCAAGCCCTGGAAAAAAAAAGAAAAGGCTTTACTGTTGCCGTTTTTTGCAAGTGCGCATACATGCAAAGCAAATTTTATTTTTACAAAGCAGGCATTTTAGGGAGCTCACACTTGGAACGTTTAAACAATTCCGCTATTTCTTTTTGTGGCTTTTTCTTTTGGTGAAAAATTAATGACAACTCGGAGAAATGCAAAGTCATGCTTTTTTTAGTCTGCTGACCGAGGCTCGCTAAACAAGAATACCTGTGTTTTTTTATTATGTAGAGGTGTTTAAGCAAAATGCTTAACAATAGTTAACATACATTAGGTAGCTACATATGCTAATACACTGGTTTTAGGCTGTTTAATAGCTAAAGTGTTAGTATGTATAAAGTAATAGATTACACCCTACGTACTTATAACCAAACGTTTGCTCTAATTTGCATTATTAAACTTTTTTTGCTGCATTTTTTTTACATCAGTAAGGTTTTTTTGTCTGGCTTTCGAATAATTTTTTTCCGCACCATAAAGTCATCATTATTCCGACCCCTTTTTTAACACAAGATATTTTTTTTACCTATCTTAGGAATGGCGTTTTACTTGCACAAGAAAGTTTCCATAAAGGTGAAACGCTGCATTTTACAAAGCTGGGAAAAAATTATGCAGTAGCAAAAAAACCTTCATAATGCATAGCGCAGCAGAATTTTCCTTGTGCATGTCTTACTTGGTTAAATTTTAGTTTTTGAGCATTATAAAAGAAATGCGATATTACTCTTGTCAGTTTATTTTTTAAACAATCTCATTTACAATTTTACCTACTCTACACACTACTAGCAATATTTATATTGGGCACTTGTGTTTTTAATTAACTTATTAATTTTAACAAGAGTAATTTACTTCTATTTGTTAAAGCATGTCAAGCAAGAAACCTGACTATCCTCCTCGTCCCCAGAAACCAGGCAAACCCGGCGGCCCTAAGCGTTAACACGCCTTGACTAATTAAAATTATCAAGCTATTGAATACTATATCACGGCTTGGAAATATAATTATTAAGTCAAACACAATGTGCCATTGCATTCAACGCCGGTTTATGTAAGTGGGAGTGTCACGTACATTTGCTGGTGTATTTTAACTATCCCGGGTTTAAATTAGTAATAAATTTAGTTGTGATCATTGACAATTAGACGTTCAAACTATTTGCGTTACTGAATTGCAGCAGGTGGCTGCCAGAAATTATTGGAAAATGCTTACGCTAAAACATAGAGCTAGTATTGTTGCGAGGCCCCCGAGGGGGGGGCGAGCTACCCACTGATTCCCGGGTGGCTACCCTGTGCTCATAATAATCAGATCCCTTTGGAGGAATTTCTGATTCCTTTGGGGGCATTCGCAGTGTCTGCACTAGGGTGCAGATATTGGTTGTAAAGTAGTTTGCCTAGCTTTTGACAACCCGCTGCTGCTTGGAGTATAAAACCAGCAGCCCTTTCTCTAGTCGCTTATGAGTTCTCCTTGTCTAAAAACACATCGTTCTTCCTGTTTATAAGCGCAACTTGCACTTTTATACTCTTTGGAGTTCCGCCGTTCACCGCCTATTACGGGACACCGTCCAGGTCAGGTGACCAACGGTCCCGGGCTTCGCGCCCCCCGACGAAGCCCGGCGATTTCGCAACAGTATAAAGTTGTTTATCGTATCTACACTTCTAACAATTAACTACTGTGCTTGCTAATGCAAATACACTATCTGTTTATAACAAATTACACTGCCAAGCCATCTGACCCTAATAGCATAACAACAGACATTACAGCCACATACAAAACTATTATACCCGTGGATTTAACTGATAAACACACGTGGTTTTGTATATTTGCCACGAATGCGATATTACCATTTCTTAAAACAAATCTTATCTCATTATGTAATTTTGGTTATGCTTGCAAGCAAAATAAACTTGTAAAATAAGTAGATCCATTAAGCTGTGCAATAGATAGAAGAGTTTTTACAGTTGCCGCTATTATTTATGCAAGTATCCAATAAAGGACAATGCAGGATTTCTTTAGGCAAAACACACATTTTAGGAAGCTTAAGTGCCGGGCGTGTGAACAAATTCCGCTTTTCTTTTTGGGCATTTCCTTCAAAAAAAAATCTGGCTCAGAGAAATGCAAAGTCATGCAATTTTTTTCTCTGCCTGCTAACTGATGCTTGATAAGCAAAAACATGCATTATGTTTAAGGTATTACTATGTCGGAGCAGTTAAAACTGAACGCATTATAAAGTTGGTAATACTTTTTAACCATTACAAGAAATGTACTAGACAGCCCGTGTACATATTGTGTAGCTAAAGTGAATGTATGTGAAAAAAAATCCTAGCTGCTTGCTTATCTTATGACAGCTTTCCCTCTTTTTTCCGCACCATAAAAGTCTCCCCGCCTTACATCCGTCTCTTCCATAAAGTACAAAAGATATTTTTTTTGTTTGGCTTAACGAATGGAATTTTAATTTGTAAAATCCTTGGGAAAAAATTTTGCGGTTGGGGGAACTAGGAATAGATAATTTTTTACTGTAGGTAATTTTTTTTCATGTTGCACTTTATTATTATTCGCATTTTCGTTGATATAAAAGAAACTTTGTTGTCTGCTACAATTTGTTTATGTTGCCATCCTTTTTAGTACTACTATAACAAATAGCTATTCTACTGTTGCGGGACCGTCGAGGGGGCACGGGACCCCGCCTGGCTACCCGCACTCA
>JANBPA010000046.1:0-37325 GCA_027575275.1 Coemansia sp. RSA 2711
TCCACCACCAGTTCCCCAACGACTACCGCAACGCAATCCGCATCTACCAGTACGACCCGACCAAATGGTTTATTCGCTGCATGTCGACGGTGGGCCTAGCCTACGACTTGAAGACCTTCCCGGCGAACGAGATCGAGAAGGGTTTCATCCAGATGCGCATGCAGGAGCTTGAAATGAAGCGGACGAGCCTCACGTTCGGCACTCCGGTGAACAAGCTGCCGGTATACACTGAACAGGAGTTCCTGGATCAGGTCAAGAACTACAAGAAGCAGTGGATGGTGATCGAGGGCTTCGTCTATGATGTCAAGCCGTTCATCAACGACCACCCCGGCGGCGCGGCGCTCATTCTCAGCGGCATCGGCAAGGACATGACCGAGGCCTTCAACGGTGGCATGTACATGCATCACAACTCGGCACGCAACCTGATGAACACGTCGCTACGCATTGGCGTTCTCCAGCGCATCTAAGCTCTGGATACTCACAGCCTCTAGCGTGCCGATGCGCACGATGCCTTGCTGGCTTTTAGGATATGTTTTATTAGAAAAAAGAATATAGCAACCATGCTCACATTCGGTTATTATTCCAACGAGACCGAGCTGTGCTCGCTGACCGACTCCTCTTCTTCATCTTGAACAAGTGCTCGTTTTGACACGATGAATAGCTCGTAGGCCGTTGCGCCAACGATGCCTCCGGCCATGGGTGCAGCAACTGGGACCCACGTGTACGAACCATGGAACGTGAACACATCAGCGCCGTACCAGATTGCGGCGGCGCAGCGCGGGCCCAGATCGCGCGCAGGGTTGAATGAGTACCCGGTTGGGTATCCGATGCTCAGAGCCAGGCCCGTCAGCAGCAGCCCGATGGCAATTGGCGTGCACGATCGAGCCGGGAAGTTGTTGGTGTCGGTGATGGCAAAGATGCCCAGGACCAGCAATCCAGTGCCCACAGCCTCGGACAAGAACGCGGCTCCGTTGCCAATAAATGGGCGGGCAAAGTTTCCAAACGCGCCGGCTGATCCGAACGGCCCGGCAATCTGGCGGTGGTAGCCGTCAAATGGATCCAGCGAGTGGGCAAAGCATGCATACGCCAGCAACGCGCCTATAAATGCGCCAGCAAATTCGGCAATAAAGTAAAAGGGCACTTGGATCCACGGCAGGCCGCGGTAGCCGGCAAATGACAGCGCCACGGCGGGATTGAGCATCGCGCCCGACACACCACCAGCCACAAACACGCCCAACATCAGGCCCATTCCCCAGCCCAGCGCATTGCCCACCCACGCCGACTCGGCATTCGACGTCAGCACCATGTATGTCAGATTGGCTCCACAGCCCATGATGACAAACACAGCCGTGCCAAAGAACTCGGCAAAGTATGGTGCCAGGAATATACGCATCCGGCTGACCCATGTGTCCTTTAGCGCCTTTTGGTTAGCAAACTCGATCTCCTCGCCGGCACGATCACTAAAGTTGGTTGTCCCCCGGCTATACCGGCTCCGGCTCTTGCTCCCAGACGCATAGTGCGTCGATACTACCGAGCTGGACATCTCGGCGGATTGATCAGTGCTGCTGTATGAGCTATGCGTGCTGTCGGGTTATTGCCGCAACTAAAACACCCAAGTGTTGGACTGGAATCTGATGTAAAAAAAGTGCAAAAAGCTACCCACGCAATCTAGAGAATACAGACAGGGGAGTTTTCCCGCTCCTATAGTCTGGACGCACGACTCGACTATAAGGATATCGTCGCCGCGAGTAAGAGCGACAACAAACACTCCATCTGGCGGTAGTTCACGCATCGATCGGGCGCCTGCTGGGGCCTAGACCATTGCTGCTTACCATCGATTGGCTGGCCAGTGCCTTTTTTGATCGAGGGCGGGACTAAGGACGCAGTCTGTGTGAGCGCTGGTCATATGGGGCTTCCGGTCGCTCAGTCGTTCGGGGGAGGTGGATCCAGACCGAGCGCAGTGTCACAAATAAAGCGGCTGTTATTCTGAAATGATTAAAATGCAACTCAAACAAATGTTGGATGGGCCGGTGGCAGTGCCCAATTAAACTGGCTTTGGCTGTGCGCCCTTGCACTCTGGCGGAATGGGCGCGTCAGCAGCTATCGGCTCAAGCCTAACTGTGCCGACCTTGACGTAGTCTTGGTGGTTTTCAAACTTGTGATGCCAGCCCTTAATCCCGGCCAGCTCGCGCTCAGTTAGCCCGCGTGTGTCGTGGGTCAAATGGTCCTCGCGCTCCAGGCAATTTGTCCCGAATGCACGCGATGCATCGCGCCCGGCAAACAAATTATATGGTCCACCTGGACCGTAAAAATGCCGCCCCCGGGTGACGTCGTAAACGTCACCCTCGACAGCCAGCAGGATTGGGAGCTCGGGGTTGCTTCCGTCGTATGCCGCCAGCTCGGCCTGCGTGAACACGCGCTGCCGCCGCGGAATGTAGTTGCGCCAGTTTGTCCACTTGTTCTCGTGGCCCCACAGCGCCGTGTCGGTTATCAGGTATGAAAGACAAAAGTTGAGAAACACGAGTGCTCCAAAGATGCGGAGAATGATTTTCCACCACGCCGAGCGGTGCTTCTGCAACGTGCCCTTGGCGTCGTGACGCGCCTGCTGCGGAGGCGTGCTTGGCTGGGCCACCACGGTGCCTTTGCGCTGCTTCAATTCGCTCATGGGGTGATTGCTCGGGGGGAGGAGTGGAGAAGTGGAGACAAGAAGCATAATCGTGGGGCCGTTTCCCAGTTACCGTCAGCTAATCCGCTCAATTTGATCGGCCATGCCTGCTCTTGGATTTTTTTGTTTTCGCAAGCAGCCGCTGGCGTTTTTTGTTTGAACAAATTTTCAACCACACTCGTCCCAGTCTAGACCGCGAATTAGCTAGCAGCAATGCAGATTGAGGAAGTCAAAGGCGCAACCAAAGAGCAGCGGGTTGCTACCCACTCCCACATTCGCGGGCTTGGACTCAAGCCCGATGGCTCCGCCGAGGCGGTGGCGGCCGGCTTTGTTGGCCAGGAGACCGCGCGTGAGGCTGCTGGTGTGGTGGCAGACTTGATCAAGAGCAAGCGCTTTGCCGGTCGCGCGGTTTTGCTTGCCGGAGCGCCGGGAACAGGCAAGACGGCAATCGCATATGCCATCTCACAGGAGCTGGGCCCGCGCGTGCCATTCTGCCCGATGACTGGCAGCGAGGTGTACTCTAGCGAGGTAAAAAAGACCGAGGTGCTGATGGAGAGCTTCCGCCGGGCAATCAGTCTGCGGGTGAAGGAGACGAAGGAGGTATATGAGGGCGAAGTGACGGAGATCACGCCTGAGGAGGCCGAGAACCCTCTGGGCGGGTACAGCAAGACGGTCGCCAACGTCGTCATTGGTCTTAAAACGGCCAAGGGGACCAAGCAGCTGCGCCTGGATCCCAGCATCTACGAGAGCTTGCTGAAGGAGAAGGTGACGGCGGGCGACGTCATCTACATTGAGGCCAACACGGGCTCAGTCAAGCGCGTGGGGCGGTCGGATGCGTTTGCGACCGAATATGATTTGGAAGCGGATGAGTATGTCCCGCTTCCAAAGGGCGACGTGCACAAGCGGCGCGAGGTGATCCAGGACGTCACGCTGCACGATCTGGACGTGGCCAACGCGCGGCCGCAGGGCGGACAGGACATTGTCTCGATGATGAGCCAGCTGATGAAGCCGCGCAAAACCGAGATTACTGAGAAGATGCGGGCCGAGATCAACAAGGCCGTCAACAAGTACGTCGAGCAGGGCACTGCCGAGCTGATTCCGGGCGTGCTCTTTATTGACGAGGTACACATGCTGGATATTGAGTGCTTTACATACTTGAACCGCGCACTAGAGTCCAATATCTCGCCTATTGTCGTGCTGGCATCTAACCGGGGGCTCTGCGCCATCCGCGGCACCGAGGACCAGCACGCCCCGCACGGCATTCCCCGCGACCTGCTGGACCGCATGCTCATTGTGCGCACCGCGCCATATACCAAGGGCGAAATCCAGATTATTCTTGATATCCGGTCGAAGATTGAAGGGCTCAAGCTGTCGCCCGAGGCTCTGGATTATGCATCCGACGTCGGCGTGAAGACATCGCTGCGCTACGCAATCCAGCTGCTCACGCCGGCCAACGTCATGGCGCAGATCTCCGGGCACGGCGAGATCCAGAAGGACGACATTGCCGAGACCGGCGATCTCTTCTTTGACGCCAAGAAATCCGTCACGCTGGTTCAGAGCGCTGGCGCACAGCTTCTGTGAGCCGGTTCCTCCACCCAGTGAGGTTTTATTGAAAATAAAAATTACCAGTCAGTAAAGAGGCCAGCTAGTCGCCAAACAGCAGCTGCACCCGCTTGAGCACCGAGTCCTTGCTTGGGTCGTAGGGATGGTCCTTTGACGGGACCTCGAGGACCGTTGGAAACGCTTCGTTGTATTCGTCAAGCATCTCGCGGATGTCCTCGGCGATGTGCTGATTGATCAGGATAATCGCAATATCCTTTCGCTTGGTGAACGACGTGAACGCCTCCTCTAGCTGTTCCTGGGTGGTTTTGGAGTCCACAACCAGAAAGTTGGACCGCTGGTGCGCGTCGATGTCGCCAATGCCTGCCAACAGCAGCCCAGTTACCGTGTCCTACAAGCTCGCAGGTCAACCACACCCGCCCAAGAGGAACTGGTCTGTTTAGTTGCTTGTGCACCGAATGCACCGACCCCCTCCTACACACAGTCCCGAATTTTGGTCCAGGTGTCTCCGGGACGGCCGCGACCGCAGGATAACATACCTCATCGCCAATAGCTGCAATCAGAGTGCGATTCTTTTGCAATGCCTGAGCCATTCGTGTGCTGTTGTGCGAAAAAAAGGCGATTTAAGAAGAAAGAAAATCGAGCTCAAGAGAAACCCCGAAAACACCGATGACGTCTTCGAGTGCAGGCTGGGGGATGCTGTAGGTGTTTGCAAATGGCGCACAGCCCGGGGAGGAACACGCCGGCCTTTCGCTTGTCTGCTTCTTCTCCTCTGCTTGCCAGTATTTTTTTTAGCCCGCTAGACTTTTCCCAGCGCGTCGACAGGATTCAAGCCCACAGCTAACATGTCGTCAGCACCGCGCATTAAAGCGTGCATATTCGATATGGACGGCCTGTTGCTGGACACCGAGACCATCTACTCGCAAGTCACCAACAAGATCCTTGAGCCATACAACAAGACTTTTCCAATGGAAACAAAGCTCAAGATGATGGGTCGCGACGTCCGCACTGCAACTGATATCCTGCTGGCCGATCTCGAGCTGCCGTTGTCGTTTGAGGAGTATGACAGCCAGGCGACGGAGCTGAAGAAGATCTACTTCCGCATGGCCCTGATGATGCCGGGGGCTGAGCGACTCCTCCGCCACCTGACCGCACACTCGGTGCCAATTGCCCTAGCGACCAGCTCCAGCAAGCAAATGTTCCGGATCAAAACCGAGATCCACGACACTGTGTTTGAGCTGTTTGGCGACCACATCACCTGCGGCGACGACCCGGACGTCAAGCACGCAAAGCCTGCACCCGATATTTTCCTTACCGCAATGCAGCGTCTGGACAGCTCACTTCAGCCCAGCGACTGCCTAGTGTTTGAGGACGCCGTCAATGGCGTGGAGGCTGCAAACAACGCAAGCATGAACTCGATCTGGGTTCATGACATGCGTTTCTCGCAGGACGACGCTCCGCCGACCGAGCACACGGCCACTGAGCGCATCACGTCGCTGCTCGACTTTGATCCTGCCAAGTACGGGCTTTCTCCATACACTGAAGGGCTTTAAATAGAGTTTAGTACACAGTATATAAATTCTTTGGCATTATGTCGTGAATATAAACGTCACGGATCTGCGCACTGCGCATCCAGCCGCCTACGATACTCCGAAAACACATCGGTGCACAGCAGGAACAAAACCTCGTCTTTTGCACGATCCAAAATCGATAGTCGCACATCGTTCTGCTCGATAGCAATCTGGATCCCCACCACAATGTCGCCAGGGATGCTGATTGCCATGGACGACTCCCGGCCAAAGTACGTGCACACAAAGCTAGAGAATGTGCTCTTGACCGCTTCGGGAAATTGCGTGTGCTCGCTAATAGCCCCGTCTGGCAGCAGCAGCATGGTCGACTCGAATATGCCCTTTGTAATTGGAACCGTCGATGCAAGCGGGTGGCTTTCATACAAATGTTGGTCGTTATTGACCAGCTGAATTGTAGGCTGGCCGTGGTGGTTTTGTAGCGCCTCAATTACTCGATATTTGAGCAGCTGAAAATCGCCGAGAAACGCTGGCAGCCCCGACCGGTAATGGTGCGTGGCGAACTGCAGAAACCGCTCCCGCTGCACACAGTCCTCCATGGTGCGCTGAAACTCCTTGTACAATGACGAGTATAGACTGCGACGAAGCCTGGTCCCGCGGTATGGGTAGCCGAACCCGCCCGGCGATGGCTGCATGGCTAACCATCTTCGATGCCGCATGCTGTGCCACAGCGGCTGGCAAACCGAAAATATATGTGCAACGAGAGTTGCTAGCCAGAAGACAAACGCCTCAGCCAGGCGCGACCGAACCTCGTCCAGAACGGCTATCCACAGCACGTACACCACCAGAGCCAGCTGCGACGTTGCCATGCACACGAATATATCGGTGCGAGTGCCATATGCGTCCTCAATCGACCACATTGCCGCCTCAAGCGCCAAGAACACCGGTCCAATGCATATTATTGCTACGCCGTATGGAGGCCACATCTCCCACCCGCCATTGGTAGCACACGCAGCCCGCGTCTCCAAGCCATGCGGCTGATATGGCACCGATACGGCGCTAATTATTGCCGCATAGGCTATCAAGATAACCTCTGCGGTCGCTAGCGTCAGCCCTAGGGGCTTGAGCCGGACCCATTGCCGGAATCGAACGTTTGAGCATACCACAGAACAATGATCATCAATGCATGGTAGCGTATTCTGAGAACGGAGGGTCGCAGTCCCGCCGAACTCGGACCACACATCCAGCGTTTGCGCAGTATTTGGGCGGTGCGGCTCGGAAATATCGCCGTCGTGATACATCGGCAGTTCAGGCCTGGAGCTGGCGGTTGCGTGGCTACTCAGCCGTGCTCTGCTGGCCCATGCAAGCAGCAGGTGGTGTGTTCCTCGCATAGCAACTACCAAAAGCCACAGCACAACGCCTGTCGTGACAACCCACAGCTTCAGCGCGCAGGAATATGTGTGCTGGGCCGATGCTACCAATGATGCCGTACCCACAGCAGCGCCCACGACTGCCTGGGCCGCCACCAGCGGCACCGATCGCTTTGCCAGCAACTCGTCTTTGCCATGTATATGGAGGCGCAGAATTACCGCGGTGGTTGCAACCGCCACCAGCCCGTACACACCAAGGACCGAGTAGATACAGATTGCTCGGATGTCAAGTTCAGTGTTACCGCCAAGCGTCGTGGTGCTCAAGGCCGCTGTAAGCATATTTCACGAGAGAGAACGACTGGCCGGAGAGATGCGACGGCTGGTGCGAGAATCAGTACAAAGCGGACGTTACAGCAGGAACAGAGGCATGTATATATAGAGTAGAAGTAGAATCGTCGCGACTGGCAAAAAAAAACCAAACAGGTCGAACAGGGTCCGTCTGCCCGCCGGCTCTTTAAGAAGCCGTGGCGAACACGAAAGCGAGCATGGAAGGTTGCTAGCCAGCCACCTGGGCCATCCCAAATAGGCGCGCCCAATTGTTCCGTTCTTTAAAGGCAGATCAAACCTGTGTGCAGGCCTCCAAATAGCCCTCGGATACAAGAACATGCACTCTCGCTGGCAAGCGCCTCTGTAGGTGTGCATATATGCTACATCAGCTGTTTCTCCCGGTCAGGCGTTGGCAAGATCCAAATGCCCTTGACATTCGCATGTGTTGGGATTGCGTGGTATAGCTGCCAAACCACCACTTGCTTTAGCGGCATGCCTGACATTGGGCATTGGTGCATAAAACATGTCCATTATAGTTGCTAGGAAATGATTTTTTGGCTAAGATGTTTGGCCTTTTTTTCATGGATATTGCTGCCACATGGGGATGTGCATGTACATTATGTACATAACAGTCCCCAAGTCGAGCAACATTTTTCTCTCCAAAGCCAAGGCACGCTTATTGCTGCTTTTGCAGAGACAGTCGTCGTATTTTTTGGCAAAATTTGGTAATCAGCTTATTGAGCTGCTGCCCAGGTTTGCGTTGGAACACACGTCGAATGCTTGCGGATCCTGCTTCACTGCTGCAAGAACGTGTAAGGGCATGAGCATTAGCTGCTGCTGCCCAATGGCCGCCGAACTATCGTTGTCGTTTTCAACGCACCGCGCAACCCGATTGCCGCGCATGGTTTGGTCCGAGGCTGCAACCAAGTCGCGCAGAAACAGCCGCGTCACATCAAGCAGCAGCCGCCCAACCACTAGCCGTTGGTCCAGCGCCTCGCCAAGCGCCTCATCAGTGCTATTAGGAAGCCGGATCTGGTGTTCCAAGTGATCGCTACCTGAATCCGGGTCCAAAGAATTTCTGCTTGTGACGGAAAGCCGCGATGCTGTGGCACAATTCAGCTCTAGTGGCTGCACAACCGACCAGATCCAATCAATGGCTTCATCATCGACCTCGCTGCCCGACAGGCCACTATCATTGTCAGCACCGGTAGCAATAATCGCGCCGTCTGCATCCATTGGTTCGTCGCCACGATCGCTCAGGGCCCGCGCGCGCTGTTGGTTGAGATGATAGTTGCGCAGCGAATCGGAAATGCTCATGATTCGGGCCCTGACTGCGGTCTCAGCTCCATTGCTTGCGATGTCGTTGGCTTCGTCGTCAATAGTCAGTGCCACTTCGATTCGGGCATCGTCATCAGAAGCATCCCAGCCCGTCGGCAATGCGGCTAGTATCTCGTCAACACTCGTTGTGGTAGCGTGCGACGCTTTGCCCACCGACTCACACGCTTGCGTGCAGTAGACCGCTTGGGAGTCTGAGTCGGCGTTGATCTCCGCTAGGTTCAGCCCTGAGGTGCTCGGCTGGAGTAGCACGCCGCAGACGTTGCAGAATATGGCTGGATCAAGGCGGCTGCGCGAATGCCTACCTCTGGTGCTCCCATTCTCTTGATAGCCAGATTTGGCATGCGCATCAGCCATGGCTAGTTCGGCGGCTGCAACCTGAGTGTGATCTGGTAGACACAACTGCTGTTCATCGGGGCTCAGAACCGGCAGCGGAACACAGCCGTTCAGTCGAAGCCAGCGCTTCAGCGACCACGCATACGACTTTTGCTGCATCCCGCGCGTGTGGTCAGGCTGCAGTGGACGAGCAGCCTTCGCCTCCTTCGCCCACAGACAGAACATCTCTACCGTTTGCCTGCACGTTGCGCTGTCAGAGGCGTAGATAGTAGCTACGGATCGATCGATGGCTGTCTCAGCAGCACCGCTTGCGTTCAGGATATCACGAATAACGCGCTCCGCCAAATATTTCGCGTCTGAATCCTCGGCAGAAGTGGTACCGCTGCTCAGATTATCTACACCCACTTGCCTTAGAGACCCTGCTAGCAGGGACAACAGTGCGCGGTTTCGGGAGTACTCGGAAAGCAGACGCTTGCCAACGGGCCACACCTGGCGCCAGGTAATTTCAGAGACAGCAACGCCCCATGTCCATGTTTCAACCACCGCTGGTGGCACGGTGCCAAGTATCTGCTCGGGGGATTCAAGCGGCTCGCTGCCCAGGGGTACCACGTCATCAAGGACCAGCGGACGCAACGAGCAAAGCGTACGCATTACTTCGTGCAAAAGCGGGTTGGTTGGAGGAGGCGATGTTGTCAGCAGGCTCCCATGCAGCACTGTGCCAGACCCAACCGACCTACCGTCGTCGGCAAACCCGCGGCGGTCGAGCTCCAAGTCAACCGGAGTTTCGGATCCCGTAACCTCCTCACCAGCATGCGAATCATCCAACTTTAAAATATGCACGAGATCGACCGGCTTGTTCCGTTTGTCGCTGAAGAAGATCTGAACACGCACAGGAAACTCGCCCCAGCCCCACCTGGTCAGCTCAAGCATAGGCGGTGTCAAATCCACAATGTCGTCTGGGCGATACGACGGGTGCAGAAACACCCGTGCTTTGCGAATAAAGCCTCCAATAGATTCGTCGGCGGCAGCACCTCGGATATACAGCGTCCACTTGTGCGTGCTTCGCTCCTTTCCAGGCGGCCGGCGCGCTGGATCAACAAACTGCGATGTATTGCCCAGCATAACTCGTCGGATCACATGGAACCGCGACTCGCGGGCTGGTTGCATGCGGACTGGTGCACCTTTCAGCTGAGCATGGTGTTTTGAGCTCGTTGTCGGGTTGTTCCAAGCGCCGCTATCACTGCCGCTACCGCTATCGGCGTCGCTACTCTCCGCCCGCGCTTCAGCAGCCGCTTGGCGCTTGCTAATAAAGTCTAGCGCATCATTGACGCTGGTCATTTGCTCAGCGTCCAGCTGGCCGGTCAGCGTAGCCAAGCGCGGCGTGCGTGCTGGGGTCCTCCGGTGGCTGGCTTTTCCAATGCTAGCAGAGGTACTTTCTCTCCCACCGTCGTCGTCGGTGCTCTGCGCATCCATGTCATAGTAGTCGGTTGTGTATCGGGCAGGGGCCGCGGCTGCTCGCCGGGGCCGCTCCCAATGCTCATGTGCTTCCTGTGAGAGCTCATTCAGCCGATGAAAGTAGCTCAAAAATCCGTCGGCCGCGTCGCTGGAAGTAGGCGTTGCCTGCTGCTGCGACTGAATGGCGCTCTCGAGCACATCCAGCAGCGCTTCACTGTGCCGAAGGTGCTCGGATATTGTGTTGACCTCCTTCTGCTTCAGGTACAGCTCCAGGTCCAGCTGCTCACGCAGTATGCTTTCCATCCGCGCATAGCTCTGGCCGTCTGACACATTTAGCCGTTGGCGCTTCCGCTGCTCCTCCGCTGCCAGCGGCGGCGAGGGCCTCCGGCGGTCGTTACCAGCGTTGGTCATGTCCATGGTGCCCAATGCGCGTTCAAAATAAATGCAAAGCTGAGAAAACAAAGGCTTGAAAATTATCTCGAATGTGCAGCAAGACCTCACCGAAAAGTTCGACAGGTGATTAAATTTTAGAATCTACTACGTGTGGCCGTATTTGGCGTAGGCCTGGATCAGCACCCGCTCACCGCCACCACGCCCAACGCGCACCTTACCCAGCCGCTCACGTTCCAGCGAGAAGAGGCAGTCGCGCACCGTGACTAGCAGCGGCGCAGCCAGCGCCGTCGAGCGATGCGGCGCCAGCGTCTGCTGCGGACGTAGGGTTCCGTAAGGCGTTGGAGACATGCCTTCGGGCGTGGGCGTAGCCAGCGCCGAGCCGTCATGGTCGCTACCAGCACCAAAGCTGGAGCGGTTGCGCGTGTGCGCAGATGGTGCCACCCCGCTGCCACTGCCCGTGTCAAGTGCCAACGCAGTGCCGCTCGCACCTGCGCTGCTGCCAATGCTTGCCGTGCGCTTGGATGATGCCATGCCCGTTGGCGCCTGGCCAGCCTCACTACCTTCGGCCACCGATGGGCTGCGCTCTGCACGCTGGCTCTGCTTGCCGGCTGCACCAAGCCAGTCCGAAGAGCTGGTCGTCATCCATGACTTGCGCACGCCGCCGGCTGCCCGCAGCGCGGTCAAATTGCTAATCTTGTTTTGCAACTCCTCCGGCATGTTCTTGCTGGTATACGCCGGCGATTCGGCAGCGTCATCCTTCTTGCGGCCACGTTTAGCTGCGCCCTTGGCTTGATCGCCAGTATCGACGCCCGACGCATCGGCAGGCCGGCGGTTATCGTCGCTGCCCCGAATGGGCTCGGCGCTACCGCTCTCTGCAGCAGCCGACACTCGCTGCTCATCGCCGTTGGTCGCAGACGCTTCGCCATCCTGCTGCGCCGTGAGGTCCATCGCGTTGTGCTGCTCACGCTCTAGCAAGCGCTGCTGGCGCGTTTGCTCGCGCATCTTGTCCACGCGCTCAATCACCATGAGCTGCTTCTTTACGTCAAGGTGCGGCGTAATCTTGTACAGCGGTAGGCGCGTAGTAGGGTCCAGCGGTGGCGGCGGGAGGGTCTGCGTGCGCGTGCGGTGATACGCTGCTGCCGACACCAACTCCATAAATGAACGCAGGCGCTCCTGCAGCGCATGCGATAGATACGGTACAAAATCGGCCGCTACTGTGCGCATATGCGAGCCCTTGCACACTTTGGCCACCAGCGCCTCTAGAACAGCAGCGTTGGCAAAGTTGGCAGGTAGTGCTCGGTCGCGGGCAAATTCCACACCGTCGATAATGGCTGTAGACAAGCGGGGGCCATCGTAGGCCATGCTATAGGCGCTGGGCAGCCGCCGAGGCATGTCCTGGCGTATGCCGCCGCTCATAATCATCTCCGACTCTTCGCGGAGATCCACGCCCGTGTAGCCGATCACATCGTCGATAGAAAATGCATCACCGCCGCTACCCGAGCCCATCGCCGACCCGGCCCGATCGCGATCGCGTCGTTCGCGAGGCCGACGCTGCGCGTCTCTGGAACCCATTCGCTCTATAGCGCGCCCTCGTTCGCCGTACCGCCCACCATCGTCATTGTCGGACAAATGGCCGCCCGTACCTGCCGTGCTTGTACGGCTGATTGCGTTCCGTGATACTGACATATCCATTGAGTCGTCAGTATCAGCGTACGGGCGGTGCATGCCACGCATCGCGTCGTGCGAGGCCGGCAGACCCGCTGCTAGTGCAAGACTACCGCTTGGGTGCCGGCCACTGCTTGCCGCGCCCATTGACGAGATGCTGTCCAAGGACAGCAACGAGCCGGCCAGTCCCAGCTGCGTTGGCAGCATGTCCCCGTCGGGATCTGAGCCGGCTTCGCCAGTCTTTTGCTTCTTGGCGCCTAGCTGAGGCGCGGGTGAGCTCTGCTGGCGCGGATCTGCCGGTCGTTTTTTCGGCTTGGGCATAGTGATGGTGCCCTTTCGCTTGAGCTCCTTGCCATTTCGGTCCAGGCCCGGGCTCGCAGCACGTGAGTCGGCCTGTGGAGTTTGCGGAGCCGAGCCGCGTCCAAACTGACGCTGGGCGATAAGCGCCTGCAGTTTGGAGATCTGCGCAAATTGCTGCGCACGCTCCTCCTCGGTGCTCCTAGCCATCTGCCCGGTCGGGTTGGCAAGCAGTTCGCCAAACGCACTGAGCTGCATGCTCAGCTCTGCCAGTTGTTCGTTCGGGATCATCGGGTTCTGAATCACCCGACGCCAGCGGGCAATGACCATATCAAAAGACATTGGTCCCGAGACACCGGCGGACGAAGCGCCAGATTCGGACTGCAGCCCACCTGGCTGCAGCGAGCCCGATGTTAGCAATGAGGCCAGGTCGCCAAGCCCAGACAACTGGTCACCGCCCGATATTTGACCTTGCTGTGCAAGAAGTTGGCGTGCAAACGCATAGTTGCGAGTTGCGTCAGCCGGTTGGCCGCTCGCCATGCCTTGTGGTGGCAGGTTTCCGCCCATAGGCGACGGAGCGTGCGACATCCCCGGTCGCAGACCTGGTGTTGACAAGGGTGTGCTTGACCGAAACATCCCCGATGGAGAGGCCTGCTGTGGTGCCGACATTCCAGGTGACCCCTGGGGCCGGCCAAACTTTTGCAGACGCTGCTGCTGCTGCTGCATTGGTGATGCCTGCGCCGAACGGGATCCCTGATTACGCATAAGCGCCAGCATATCTTGAAACTTCGGTCCCATGATAGCTTCGGCGTCCTTCATAAACGTCGGAAAGTCGACTGATTTGGCTTGCAGACCTCTAAACAGACCGGCAAGCCGCTCTTGCTGATCGGCCGGCAACGTGCTCATTGTTGCCGTTAGCCAGCGTGAAGGGTCGACCTGCTCGCCAACACCAGGACGAATTGGCGGTCTAGCTGGAAGGCGCGGCGCGGCGCCGGCTTGGCCAGGGTGCATCGGCCGGTGCGGCGGGTGTTGTTGTGGCTGCCGTGGTTGTGCACCAGAGGAGCCCTGCTGCCCTCCAGAGCTTGTAGCCGGCGGGCGGACTTTTGGCGGCGGTCGGTTGCCTTGCATTGGTCGCTGAGGCCGCTGTGGCCGCTGTGGAGTCGACACTGGGCGCTGTCCGGGCGGTGCCGCTACCGGAAACTGTTGTGGCCGGGGATTGGATGGCCGATATTGCATCTGTTGCTTGGCGGGCTGAGCAGGTGAGGCGGTGGTGTTTGGCGAGTGCTCCAGGTTGCCTGAAAATGGTGTGGATAACCCTGAATGGTTCATGCTCCCAGGCGTGCTGGGCTGACCTGGCAGAGGCGGAACAAATGCCCCAGACTGAGCCCGGGCAGCTCCCAGCGGCTCGGAAGTGCTATTGCTAAGGCCCTGTAGGCTGGACAGTGGGTTGCCCGGCAGCGACAAATTCCCTAGTCCTACAGTCTGGGCTGGCGAAAATGCCGAGCTAGTCGATCGATCTGCACCACTCAACCCGCCTGGAGTCAAGTTGTTGCTGCTGCTACCACTGCTGCCTGCCGCCATTGCTGTAGACGAGGGTCCAATCGACGCCTTGAGGTCAATGCCCAAATCTCGGCTCAGCATCGCCAGCGGATCGCTGTCAGGCACGCTGGTCAGAGTGCTCGGCAGCGTCATAGTTGATGAAAGGTCAGCATTGATGCTTCCCAGCAGCTTGCTGATATCTTCGTCGGACATTTTCGTTGTGTCAACCGAATCGCTCAACGAGCGCATAAGCTGGTCAATGTCGGTGTCCAGCGGCGCTGAAGTTGCCGTGCTTGCATTCCCTGGTATCGTGGACAGGTCAATGTTGCCCGGCGACGCAACAGTAGAAACGCCACTAGCGCCTGTGTGTTCGCCGATGCTGCTCAATATTGAAAGCAGCGGCTGGCTCGTATCCGGCGCTGTGTTGCGGGCGGAATTACCGTCTGCATTACCGTCTGCCATGGCGCATGCAAAATAGAAAACTATATTGCCAAATGCATGTTGGTGTGTTGTTTAGAGTGTGGAAGCTTGCAGCGCAAGCGTACAAGTGTGGCTGCTATTGCGGCATTTACCTGGTTGCCTGTGCAAATATATTGAACTGCTAAATAGCCCAGTATCCCGTGTGGTTTCTCTAGTTTGGGAAGAAGAAAGAACTGAGCTACAAGGGCGACACAACAAGCAAGCGGAGTTGTGACTGGCCCAGCGTCTGATCCATCATTTTTCTTATCCCGCGCTGCATCGCCTTTCGCAGAATGGGGATAATCACGTGTATGCAGTTATTTACAAAGCCTTGGCTTGTGTTGTTTCAAGCGATGTCTTGATGAAGCGCTGGCGGTGTTCGCGCTGCTCGGTCTGCAGCTCAGCTATGCTAATGGCAGCAGCCTGGCGATGTTCATTCGTCTTGCTGTGTAGAACACGGAGCATTGATAACTGCTCTTCGCGCTGGGCGTAGTTGGACGACAGATGGAAGTAGCTAGCTCCGTGGTTTCGGCGAGCGGTATCCGCTGCAGAATGTCTGCCGGTGCTTGCGCTGCTGCTATAACTCTCGCTGTCCGAGTAGCTAGACGAACAATGGTCAAAGTCTTTTGCTTGCCGGCGTGGCACTGCCCGCGACCGACCAAACTCGTCGATGATTTCGACCATGCTGTCGTCACTAGCCGGGTCGTCAATAGCGTCTTCCGCCTGTACTTGCTCTCGCAGCTGTTGCCGTCGGCGCACAAAGTCCACCGATGTCTCCTCGAGAATCTTTGCCAGTTGGGATTCGTCCAGCTGTGCCGCCGACGCTGACCCAGACCCGCTCAGCGCGTCGTATATCTTTGCCTTTGCTTCCAGCGCCTGTCTGGCGCGAGCGTTAGCATGTTTGTGCGCAAGCTTATCTTCCTTGACCGCAAGTGCGTCCTGTTGTATACGAGCAAGAACACCTCTGTTTGACACACCCACATCGTCGTCAAGCCGCTGCTTGCGTTTTGGCGCCGCGTCGCTGCTGCGGCTCTCTTTCGTTGCGCGCTCGAGCTCGGCTCTTAAATTCAACAAGGCTGGCAGACCGACGCTAAGTCGCTTCTTGGGCATGCTTTGAATAGGTGGATTGTTTGAGTGAGATTCCGCTACCCGGAACAAGCGCACTGTGCAAGCGTTGACGAGCACACAGGCAGGACACCAGTGCGTATGGGCGCATGATCCGGCTGATTATTGGATCAGAAAAGTTCGTTTTTCTCGTTTTTTTCTGCGCTTGCCTGGGGTTTGCAGCTCTTTTATTCGAGTGCTGCACTTTTTTTGTTTCTCAACGGCCATTAGCGTGTACTTGTCATTGCTGAGATAGCGAGCGCACCATAACGTCCCGATGCCGCAGAACGAGTATATTGAGGAGTCAATTAGGCGGTTTGGCCGCCGCCTAGACTACGATGAGCGCAAGCGCAAGCGCGAGGCGCGCAAGGTGCACAAGGACGCGGCGTTTGCACAGAAGGTCCACGGTCTGAAGGCCAAGCTGTACAACAAGAAGCGGCATGCAGAGAAGATCCAAATGAAGAAGACACTCAAGATGCACGATGAGAAGAACGCCAAGCAAAAGACTGACGATGCGGTCCCTGACGGCGCCGTGCCGGCATACCTGCTCGACCGTGAGGGCCAGCAGAGAGCAAAGGTGCTGAGCAACATGCTGAAGCAGAAGCGGAAGGAGAAGGCAGGCAAATGGAACGTGCCTCTGCCCAAGGTGCGCGGCATTGCCGAGGACGAAATGATCAAGGTCGTCAAGACCGGCAAGTCCAAGTCCAAGTCGTGGAAGCGCATGGTGACAAAGCCCACATTTGTTGGCGATGGGTTTACACGCAAGCCGCCAAAGTACGAGCGTTTTATCCGGCCAATGGCACTGCGCTACAAAAAGGCCAATGTCACGCACCCGGAGCTGAAGGCGACGTTCCAGCTCCCGATCATTGGCGTGAAGAAGAACCCGCAGAGCCCAATGTACACGCAGCTGGGTGTGCTGACCAAGGGAACGATCATCGAAGTCAACGTTGCCGAGCTGGGGCTGGTAACAACCGGCGGAAAGGTGCTCTGGGGCAAATACGCCCAGGTCACCAACAATCCCGAAAACGACGGGTGCATCAACGCGCTCCTGCTCGTGTAGTTATCCATCGTGACTTTATCTCAATCAAAAGCAATTATATCAACGACCAGCCGTAACCTCCGATCGAGATCCCCACGCCCACAGGTGGCAGGCCAAGCGTTCGTTGGCCTTTGCTGCGCTCGATCGGCAATCGCGATAGCTGCGGTTCTCCTCTATTTTTACAATTAGTTGCATTCGGAAACCTGCCAAAGGCCTTCTCGCGCGCCTGCAGCAAATGCAGAGGCAGCGTCCAATGTGACCGCTCTCAGTTGCTACTGTTTCGAAGGCATCCACACTGTCTGCCACCCGTTGACTCTGAACTTCTCGCTCCTTGTCTCTCTGGGCATCTGCTCTCTTTTAATTCTGTCTTTGTGTTGCCTGGAGTGTAGCCGCAGTCCGCTATCCTGGCTTTTTGGTATTTGTCACACGCTGGATAGCACACACGCACATTTAAGTCTCCTACCCGATAACCGCAGCCTTATTATTGCCTAACAATGGTTTCATTTGCCGGCAAGCCGCGTGGTATCGACCATCGGCAGACAGCTGGGTCAACCAGCAGCTTTGTTGTCGGTATAGCGGTGCCCCTCCTACTCGAAGAGCGCCCGACGAGCACGGGGCGACTGTTTAGCACCGGCTCCTTTGAAGGCGCTGACAGTGGCTCTGCAGTTGATATTTCCAAACAGGCCCGGCCACCAGCAGCCAGCAAGTCTGCCGAACCTGCATTGAATATGCTCACAGCTGCAGCGGATGCAATTTATGCCGATTCGACGCGGGCAACCGGCATGTCGACAAAATCGATGCCAGAGACTGATCTGTTGTCAAGCGAGGCAGTCAATCGCCACCCTGTTGTCAATGATAACGAGGCAGAGGATGGGTCCGTAGCGACGAGCGACGAGTTCAGCCAACAGAGCACCCGTTTGTCGCTGGGGGACATCGTCGATGGGGCGGTAAATCTTTCTGCTCGCCATCTATCGTGCATCCTCCCCCAAATTGCCCTGGTCGCCAGGAACATTACGCGGATGGAGCTTTCACACAACCGCCTGACGCAGCTTCCTGATGAAATTGGACATCTACGGCAGCTGCAGCACATCGACATCTCGCACAACCAGCTGGAGGCGCTTCCAGGAACCATTGCGTATTGGCAGTGTCTTTGCACATTAAAGGCGGGCTCCAATCGCCTCACCGACATTCCAATGTCAATTCGCCATATACCACAGCTCAGCACAGCGGATCTGTCTGCAAACCGGCTCGAGTCTGTGCCCGCTGGGCTGTGGAGCATGTGTAGTCTCAACATGTTGGATCTCTCGCACAATCCAATTAGGACACTCCCAGCTCGGATCTTTGCGCCTGACGGAGCGGCGGCGCAAAACAGCACCAAACAAGGAGTGTTGGTGCTGACAGACTGTCCCATTGGTAAGGGATTTACCGATATCATTGACAAACCGTCAACTGTTTTTACATCGCGATTCAAATATGCCGTCGTCACCCGGGACCCCGACAGCTTGATAGTGCCGAACCGCCGAAAAGTCCCCACGCTCGTTGATATTATTGCTTGCAAGCTGGCAAACAGTAATGCGGCTTACCCGCACAGACTTCCAGAGCACATCCAAGCACGGCTGGGCAAACTGATGATATGCGACCATTGCCACAAACTGTACCCGGCGGCAACTGGAACCAAACGCTGGCGACTAGTTTACCGTAACAAAACGGTATGGCCCATCGAATACAATTTTTGCTCTCCGCACTGGAGCACAGAAAAGGAACGAATTGCCACAATGTTTGCACCACGCGAGCTCGAGTGTTTACAGCCATACTACACCGCCAAGCGGCTGGCAGAAAAGCTGACACCAGCCAAGCTGACTCGGGTAGTTTGCGACCAGCAGCATCCGCCCTTGGAATCTCCAACTAAGCGGGCACTCCGCCGGCTGTTTAGAACCAACCGCACCGAAACAAGCGGGCTTGCATCATCAACGTCCGTCTGGGAAGCCTTTGAAGACGACGTTCCTGATCTTCCTTGCTTGAAGCATGTGTTTCTATGAATTGGTCGCTGCAAATAGTCGAGATGTTTAATATGCCAATAGTTTGAAATGCCAAAGGCCATTTTCTTTTAAAAAGACGGAGCCAGCCGAGCTATAGCAGCATCGGGCAGGATGGCAAAGGCTGAAACGATGCCGCCAAACGGGTCCTCGCTGTTGCTATTTGTATCCGGGGCCAGCGACAGGTTGCGGCTAAGCATATTGCCAATCCACGCTTGCACTGGCTCGTTCCCAACTGTACGCGTGACGGTGACGCCGGCGCTGCCCACCACAGTCTGGTAACACTGGAAACCCTCTTCAGCCAGCTCCCGCTTCACCAGCTCGACCGTATCCTCAGCAATGTCGCTTGGAATCAGTGTCAGAGCGCAGCCGCCGCCGCCAGCCCCCGTAAGCTTGGATGCCAGGCCGCGTGCGCCTGTGATATCGCGAATCCGCTCCAGCGATGGGTGGCTGACACCCAGTGTCGACAGCAAGCCGTGGTTTAGTCGGATAATGTCCTGCAATTGCGGCTCGATCGTGCTATCCTTGCTGGAGCTCTCAAACAGCGACATCGCCGAAAGCGCAACGTTGTGAATGGACTCTAGAATGCCATCAACAACCGTGGCATGAGCGTTGCGGAGCACACGAACACCCGCGACCAGCGCCTTGGTGCTCTTGGGCACGTTAGTGTTGGTGATTATCACTCGGAGGGCGCGCTGAGAGTGCAGATTCTGCGGCTCGCTACCCTTGGTGTAGGCCAGAAAGCCTCCGTACGTGGCCACTGAGTTGTCAATTCCAGATGGTGTACCATGAGCTACCTGCTCGCCCGCAAATGCCCAGTCGTTGATCAGCCGCCGGTCCTCTGGAGATTCGGCATTAGCGCGCAGCTGCCCGTTTAGCTGCAGCAGCGCCGCCGCCAGCGCGACGTTAAACGATGCAGAAGACCCCAGTCCGGAGCCCACGGGCAACAGCGAACGCACACACACGGTGAATCCCGTAGTGGAGCTGCCGCTCAGCAAGCAGCCAAACAGGTACACAAACGTAAGCACAGCCATGCGCCCAGGCCCCTCGGGCACATCAATATGTCCAAGCTGCTTTTCGACATCGCTGGGATGGGCAAGCGAATCGCGCTGAAGCTTCGGAAGCTCCTGGGTGTTGAAGGTCACATCAACGTCAATATCTGGGAGTAAAAGTCGGGCACGGCTGTCGCTGCGAGGAGTCACCAGGGCATAGGCGCGCATATTCAGACTGCCGGCTATCGCAGTTTTGCCGTAGACTACTGCGTGCTCACCAAACAGGATCACCTTGCCCGGCGCACTGACCACAAACGGCACTATTTCCCGAGGAATTGCCACCATCTTCCAAAATGCAACCAACAAAAAAGATGCAAAGAAAGCAACATGGACCCAGATCAATATTTCTGATTTGCTGGACCAAAGCAATCCCAAAATCGCTTGATCCCCTTAGTTTCAGTGGAATTTCAATTGCCCTTTTGCAGCTGGGGGCGGGCTTGCCTCTTGCGATCTGGACCGTATTTTTTGCACTATGACCGGCGCGCCTGACGCTTCACCATCAAGCCAGACGCGACAGCAGCGGCCGCAGTCTGAGCTTCTGCACACCGTGCGCCGAATTGCGCATCAGCCATACTCCGCGCTGCTGCTGTCCGCGGCAAACCTATTTGCGCTATCCAAGGCCAAACGAGGAATCCGCGGCTATCCAACAGTGATATCCTGCACAGGATATGCGGGTATATTTGCAGCCTCTGCGTATGCGCTAAGCTCTGGTGACGACGTCAATGGATCGGGATTGGTGTTTGTTTGGTCGAGTGCCTGGCTGTTCTTTAACGCACGGAAAGCCATTCGGAGCAAGAAGCTGGCACCCATTTCCATGACAGGGCTGATCGCTGCAACCGGGTCCATCTATGGGTACCACTACTTTACAATTGGTCAGGCGTAGCTGGTATCGCACTGGGCATGATCCTGGAGTTCTTGCAACGCATATACCGGCCGAAAATGAGGGGCACCTAAGGACGTCAAGGCGTCAGCGCGCAGAGCCCCCGTTGCCACGGACAACTGATCAACCACTAGGTATTTGAGTTGAATCATATTGCTATAAAGCCTGACCACCATTCAGATACACAAATTGATGCCAATCGAGTTACACGTGTAAATAAATGCCGTAGTTTGCTCCAACAAAGCTATATACGATGGTTAACTGACTGACTGACTGACTGACTGACTGGCTACTTGCTTTTCTTGATCTTGCTCAAAAGACCAAATATTTGGTTCGAGAGCAGCGGCTGGCCGCGCTGCGTCCGCCCAGTGTGTCGCTTGTGGTCCTCTCTGCGCTTGTGCGCGTAACTTCTCCGCCGCATCTCCGTTTGTCTGATCTGCAGCTCTCGCCGCCGCTTTTCCTCGTCCGTCTTCTTCTGTAGCTCTTCGCGATCCCGCACAATCTTTTGAAAGGGATTGGAGCGCTGCTTGCGCACGCGAGTGTCGTTTAGTTTGGATTTTGTGCTTTCCGCAGCGGCCTCGCTATGGGTGCTCTGCGTCTCGGCTTCACTGCCGCTGTCTCTATCTATGCCGCTAGTATCCTGCTGCTGCTTCTGCTGCTGCTCAGGTATGTGGCTATCTCTCTTTGCCTCCTTCTTCAGCTCCTTAAAGTACTTTCTCTTTATAGTGGACGTACGGTTGCGCTCGATGGTTTGCTTGATAATTTTGCCGCGATAGCCTGTCCGCACTGGGGCATCCAGCATCATCGAGCTTGGTGCCCGGCGCCGTTGCCCATTTGCCTCGTTCGACCGTGCCATTTCTGCTGTTGTTGCCAAATAAGAGGGGGCTTGAAAAGGCGGTTGAAGAAGAGAGCATGACAGGATTTCCTTCAACTTTTTTCTTTTTCGCTCATGATTGTTGGGTTGATCGCGGATCAAGGGCCAGCACGATTTTAAGCGCAAGCGCTACAGCAAAGGCTAAAGACAGCGTAGAGCAAAGTGCTGTTGTATCGAACAAGCTGGTATGATCCCACAGCTTGTCTTAAGCAGGCTGCACAAACGCCTCGCATGCGCTCTTGGCAGCCGAATAGTAGGGCATCTGCGGATCTTTTGTCAGCGCCTTCAGCGCCCGAACAAGGTCCGCGTTCTTCCGCAGCGCCTTCAGCACTTGGGTGTCACCGCAGCCAGCAGCATTGGCAAATATGACTGCTGCCCGATGTCTGAATCCAACAACAGTGCCTTTGTCGTCCGAGTCGTCGTCCATCAGATCCAGTAGCACGGCTGTCGCTCGTGGGTGTGCCAAGACCAGGTAACGGCAGCACCGTGGGTCGTTGGACAGCACTGCCAATGCACCCGATGCAGCGCTGCGAGTAGCCGTATCCTCAACATCCGCCAGCGCCACAAGGAGATGCAACCGCTGCGCCCGGTATCCATCTGCAGCCTCGGTACCGTCGGCGGCAGAGCCGCCCTCTTCGTCGTCGTCGCTCGGAAGCTCAACAATCCCTGAAGGCAGCAGCTCGTCGGTTTCTTCGGCCTCGGCTTTTACATATTTGTCTGCGTCGCCAACAAACCGCTCAAACACCTGTGGGTCGTAGACCAGATTGCAAATAAGTTCGGTGGCCGCTCGTCTCACCAGCGGGTGCTCGCTCAGCACGCATATCTCGACTAGCGACATTCCGTTAAGCTCGCAAGCCATGTACCCGCGCACGTCGTTGGCTGTGTTTGGCTCCACGCTGGCCAGGTTAGTCAAGGCCAGCAGCGCTTCAAACTTCATCAGCAGTGCCTGTGTCTCTGTATCTTCGGCCAGCAGGGACAGCAGCAGGCGCACAATTTCGCGCGGATCATGGAAGGCCAGATGTGGAGGGACCGATATTGCAATCTTGGCCAGTGCGAATCCAACATCCTTGTCGCGCTTTTGAAGCAGCGGCCTGGGCATGTACGGCTCGTCCTTGGCCGTTGTAGCCTTGGGTGCATCCCTGGTCAGCACGGCCAGCAACGCGCGCACAGCCCCTTGCTGCACCAACAGCCCGCGCAACTTCTGGGACGTGGCCAGAGACACTATGGTCTCGGCCACCGCATCCTTCATGCTGTCCGATGCCTGGCGCTTGGATTGCGTGGCGGACACCAAAACCCCAATTGCGCCCGCATTGCAAACCAGCGCCGACCGCTTGGCCACGTATTCGGGCGCGTCCATCGGGCTCTCCTCACTGTCCTGAGCGGTGCCGTCTTTAATGTCATCACCAACCGTCCGCTTGCTATTTGCATCGGCGGCGCCCGCCTGCGCCCGCTTGTTCAGCTGCTGCAGCTGCTGCATCCGCTTCTGCTCCTCACTCAGCACTGGCCGGTACTGCGTCAGGTTTCGAATCAGCATGATCGTGGCAAACTTGAGCGACATGGACTCGGTTTTTTGTGCAGCCGAAAACAGCGCCTGTAGCAGCTTGGTGTTTTGAACCACATGCTCCTTTAGTTTGGGCTTTAGACACAGGTAGCCGAGCGATTCAACGCTGCGTTCAACTGTCGAAGCTACGTCGGTGTCGGCAATATCTTGTTCGGTGCGCAAAATGATCCGCTGAATGTGAGTATCCGCCAGCTCAAGTGGATCCGCATCAGTATCGTGGTTGCCATCGATCTTGGGCTCACTGTCTCTCGATTTGGTAGCGGCAGCGGTAGATAGCCCGGTCCACTTGGCCAGCACTACCGACGCGGCCTCAGCGAGCTGAGAATCCAATGCATTTGAGCCGGCGCGTTTGCGTGCCAGCGCTTGGACTAGCCCGCTACCTAGATTCTTCATTGTCGCTGCCAGCTTTGTGTCGGTGCTGCAGGCGTCGGCCAAGGTCAGCAACGCCAGCTGTGTTTCGGGCTTGTCAAACTCGCCCTGATCCCACAGCTCTTCCGCCCACTCGGATTTTTGCCACACGCCAGCGGCCAGCTCGCCGCCAGCACCCGATTCGTATAAGGCGGCTAGTGACAGCAGGCCACGGCTGCGCTCGGCCTGGACTGTCGACTGCACCCAAGCGTCAAGGGTACTTGCAGCAACCGCGCGCAGCTGTGTTAGAGCCGGCGGCAGTGGCGCATTGCTGCGAGATCCAGCGGCGACGTCGTATCCAGGAAAGTTTGCTGAGCTCCTGGGATCCTTGGCTGCCGCAGCCAGCTGGCTTGAAATTAGCATGGATAGCGACCGGCTTTCGGCAGTGGCCGTTTTGGGCTGCCCAAGCAGCGCCAGTAGTCGCTCAAAGGGGGAAACAGTGCTTAAACGAGGCTTGCCGGTCGGTTCACTTGCACTGACAAACGCGTATACGAACTGTGCCCGGTCTGCCGTGAGCAGACGCAGCATGCCCTGACATACATCGCTGGCCTCATTCGGCCCTGATGTGGCCAGCGTGCCCACCAGCCATATCTGGCCAATGTAAAAGTTAAATGCCGGCTGCAATCCGCTGTCCGTGGGTTTATCCTGGTGCGTAGAGAGCGAATAAACAGCTGCCGTATACATCCTGGTGCCATGGCGGCACGCTTGCTGCTTAAACGCGCCGTTTGTCGAGTTTTTGGCCCAGGTATCGATGATTTGCTGGACAATATCGGCCAGCATCGCTGCAGTGGCGGGATCACGCTTGACAGCTTCGCCACCAGGCGCCGCAAGCCGTGACAGAGCGGCGCCAACGCAGGATGCCAGCGCCGAGGCCATCTCCGTAGCACCAGCGTCCAGTCCGATTTGCTCGCACAGGTCGTGGAATGCACTGAGCTGCGTGCGCACTTGCTTGGCGGCCAGCACGCTCTTGCCGGCCAGTACTCGTTGCTCGAGCACCATGAGCGCGGACTTTGCCTCGCATTGGCTGCCGACCGCCGCTACCGCTTTCACTGCCAGGTCGACGATTTCCTGGTCGCTGGCCTGTGCATGGCGGGACCGAGCGCCGGCGCGTGGCGAAATCGTAACCTCGCGGACTGCGCGCTCAACCGCAGCCACACTGTCAGGACTGCTGTACTGCGGGTCCTTGACGAGCGCTGCTGCTCGGGCGATGTCTTCCCGCGCCAGTGCCTCTTCGCCGAGGTCGCCGTATGCCTGTGCGCGCTGGAGCAGCAGTGCTGGCGCATCAGAGCTCGCAGCCTGGAGCTGTGCGGTCAGCCGGTCTACGTTGGCCTGCAGCTGACTTGCGGGCTCGGTGGTCATTGCTAAGAAAAAGTGAGTGAAAATATGCTAGAGGCCCAGTGCGGAGACAAGAAACCAGCTGCGGGGAATCCAGGCAGCAGGCTCGTTTCGCTGGCACCCTTGCCAGGACTCTCCACATATCGAGCCACGGGGACGAACCGCCAGTGCCACGGCTCGTTCAAACACGGAGTATGCCAGCTGGTTAGCGTATAAGCATCCAATCTACCCCCGCTGCTTGATTCACTACCCTTTGCCTGCGACTCCCGATAACCAGTGGTTTGGCCACCTGGGCGGGATATGGCTAAACCTGATGCTCAGCTGGCTATTTCATCCTCTAGGCGCCACTCCCACACCGCGAACCTAGAGCTGACACCAGTTAATATGCTCAACCCGGTACTGCTGTAGGGCTTAGAGGGACCGGATCAAGCGGGTACAAGCGAATTAACTGGAGTAATCGGCACCCACCGGTCCTGAGCACAGAAGGCTCATAGCAGGGCGAAATAAAAATAAGGCTGTCTCCATAGTGCATATTATAAAATCCGGTACTAGAAGAGCAAAACCAATACTGGTGGAGGATCGAAAACTAAGAGAAAGTGAGAGAAAGCAGTGCTGGAGATGGGAAGAGTTGGGGAGGGCCACGTTACTTGCGGAAGAACTTGCCGTTGGGCGAGCCCGTGTTGGAAATAGCCTCGATCTCGCTCTCAAGCTGCTTGACGAGGTTGTGCTCCTGCTCGAGGTCCTTGTTGAGGCGGTCGCGCTCGGCAATCAGCCTCTGCTCCCACTGGCGGAAGCGGTTCTCCTCGAGCTTGACCTTCTCGGTGAAGCGCGAGCGCAGGTTGTCCTCCTCCTCACGGAACTTCTTGTTGTCGGCCTTCTTGAGCTTGGGCTCGCCGAACTTGCGCGTCTTCATCTGCGTGATCCGGTACTTGTCGTAGTGGATCTCCTCGGTCGTCGAGATCATATCAAGCATGTGCGTGCGGATCAGCAGGCTGCGCAGCTTCTTAAAGTCGCAGTGCTGGTCGTTCTCCACCTCGGCCACGCCCCACGGGTACAGGCGGCCCTTGACCAGGCGACCGTCCTCGGTTCTGACCTCCTTGTCGCTGCCGATGATGGCAAACGGCATGGCCGAGATGATGTCCTTATTGCGAAGCATCGTGTGCTCGTCATCGCTCTCAATCGGGGGCTGGTATATGCGGATGCTCTGCGCATCGATCACGTCCATGACGCGCTTCTTGAACTGTCTCAGCGCCGCCGGCGACAGGGTGTCGGCCTTGGCAATGACCGGGATCAGGTTGACCCGCGCGCCGATGGCCTTCATTGCACGCACGTCCAGTGGCTTGAGCCTACGGAAGAGCGGTCAGTCAAACACAAACAAGACTTGTTAGCAATCCCGGCGTCGTTGTGTAGAAAGTGCGTGCACACAAAGCGACGCATCCCGGGCAACTGCCCAGCTCGCGCCCGCGAGTTGTGGACAGCAGCCGGTCTCAGGTCGCCACAAAAGGTGGCGCTTCACAGAAAAGCGGCGTTGTGGTTGTTTCCCAGAGAAGCAAAGCGCCAGCAGCAGTGGTTGTGTGCTGCTGGAAATGGGCCCTATAGACGGCATGGCTTTGCTGGGAGGGTTGCTCTCGGTGTACTTACGTGTGGCCGTTCGGGCGGATGAAGTAGAGGCAGGCGTGGACGCGCATGTCCACGACACCCTTGCGGACAGGCTGTTGCTCCTGGCGCAGATACTGCTCGTACTGGTTCTCAATAAAATCGACCACCGGCAGCCAGCAGTCGTTGTTGTCGACGTAGTCGCCGAATCCGGGCGTGTCTACCACGTTGAGCTTCACGCTGAACATCTTCTCCTCGAGCTCTACAACCCGTAAACAACCATCAGCGCATCGTTGAGGGTGGCAGATGCGGATCGCGTACGTCGAGCCGCGCAGTACTTACCGGCCTTGTGGATGTTGATGTCGACGGTCCGGTCCAGCTGCTTCTTGCGGCGGCTGGCGTCGTCGAGCGGCTCAATGAGCTCGGTGGTCAGCAGCGTGTTGATGAACGTGGTCTTTCCCGTGCCGGACTCGCCGACAACCATCAGCGAGAAGTTTGTGCCCTTCTTGGTCACAATCTTGTGCAGCTGATTAGGCAGATTGGCAATTCCAATTCCGCCGCTGGAGGCCTGGGTCTTGGCTGAGCCGTTCGCGTCGGAGGCTGACATTGCAGGCAGAGCGGGGTTGACGGAGAGGGGAGGCGTTGCGCAGGAGAGTCGTTGCTAGCGAAGAAAAGAAAAGGTCTGGCCAGACCGGAGTAACTAGGTAGACGAAAAAAGAATGATAACAGGGCACGAAGGGGGTAGAGCAGAGTTAGCACAGAGAGAAAAGAGGCGATGGCTGGACGGGCTATAAGGGCAGAGGAGGGAAATTGCGGAGGATTGTCGTGGCGGACGGCAGGCATGTTCTGTGGATAAACAAGCAGGCAGCTTTTTTGGCGGCTCCCTGGGTGGTAAACAACAACAAAAACACCAGCGACAATGGGGAGGACGACTATTGTCGCGGGCGGCCTGGTTGTTTGTCAGGGCCGCACTGCGCCGGTCGGGCTTGGGCTTTAGCAAGAAGGGCTGCTGCCATGGGCCAGCGGCGGCGTGTCGGCGCCAAAAGCGGGAGGCGAGGAGATTGTTCGGGGCAGGCGGCGTAGCCAAGCAATAGCCAGGCACCTCCCTTCGCCACTTGCGTGTGCGAACCGTCAGGCAGTGCGGCGCGGGCCGCGGCCCCGGCGTGGGGCTCGGACGGTCTGTACGCACCCTCACAGCGGCGGCGGACCGGGGGGAGCATACTTACCCAGAGAGAGGAGGTCGATCGGTAGGGCTCGTGATTCGGAAATTCGTCTGGGCTGGATGCAGCAAGGCCCCCCAGGCAGAGACGGTTTATTAGTGCAAATGTGAAGCTAAAAGAAAGCAGCGATGCAGGCGGAGAGAAGAGAAAGGAGGAGGGCAGTGCGGGAGCGGCCGGGCTTGGGGCAGACAGAGCCGGAGCGGGCGCTACTGTGTCGCAGGCCGGCAACGTTGGCAGGCGTTCTCCGCGCTAGCGCATCCCGCGCATGCTACTGCGCGGCGCTATTCTCCACTCATTCCCGAGCTTGCCTCTCCCCGCTGGTCTCAAACCTCGGCGGGCTTATTGTGGGGGTGGGCTTAAATACCGCAGGGCCAGCACACCGCTGCTGTCAACCTCGAAGCAAACCAGCTCGTCCGCTTTGCACCGGTTCGCCTGCGCGCCGGAGCTGGACACGCGCGACACCACGTCACCAGGCATGTGCGCAATGCTGTTGATGTCGCGCGCAGTCGCCGCAAAGCCCCACGGCCCGTCCGCCGCGCCAATGTCAACGGTGTTGACCGCCGCCTTTTTCTGCTTGTACACGCCCATCGACTCGAGCGATCCATCCAGCATCGCCGCCAGGACGATCTGGATCAGCCGCGAGTGGACCACAATGCACACGTGCCGCCGTCTCTCGCTGACTGCAGTGCGCACAATGCGCTGAATGCAGGGTTTGGCGCGCTGTGCGCAGGCCGCCGGCGACTCGCCGCCCGGCCCGGGAGCCGGGAGATCGACCTCGTGCCCAGCGTCCCACTTGGCGACCAGATCGTTGTAGCCCGCAGTGACGTGCCGGCCCTCGAGGTCGCCAAACTCGAGCTCGTTCAGCGCTGCAAAGCTGCCCATCGGCACATCTGGATGGTGGCTGCGGATGGCTGCGCCAGTCTCGATTGCGCGTTCGGCCGCCGAAGTCACGATCCAGTCGACGCCAATGTCCTGGAACCGCCGACCGACGCATTCGGCCTGGCGGCGCCCACGATCGTTGAGCGGCGGGTTGATACGCCGGCCCTGCACGCAGTTGCGCCGGTTGACTTCGGTCTCGCCGTGGCGAATGAAATACAGAGTCGTCAGCGGGGCTGCCATCGTGACTAGTGGTGTAGAGACCGGGAAGGGAGCGAAGCAAGGTTGTCGCCATCGTGACTGCTTGAAAGTGTGATAGCCTTTTGGCAAGATGGCTGCGATTGGCCAATCTGGGGGATCCCGTGCTTTGGCGAGACTTCCCAAAAATTTTTACAGTGATTCACATCGGGTCGGATGGCCACAGCGCTTGCGCTTTCCTGCTTCGTTTCGACAATTATTCATTCTTTGAGGGGCTTCTTGGGCAAAACTGGCACGTTTACTTCGCACAGCAGCCACCTTCCACCGCCGACTCTTTAGCAGCGCAACATCCATCGCACCGCGCCCGATCGCTACTCGCAAGGCAATAATGTACGGAGACTTCAAGGCCACAATCTCGGCGCAGATCTCGGCGCTTTCGGGCGTGTCAAAGGAGCTCGTAGAGCCAGCCATCGAGATGGCGCGCAACACCGAGCTCGGCGACCTGTCACTGACGGTGCCGCGTCTGCGCATGAAGGGCAACCCGGCGCAGATTGCGCAGACCCTGGTTGACGGGTTCAAGGCCGACGACATGGTTACTGGTGCCATGGCCGCCGGTCCGTACATCAACTTCCGCATCAACCGCACTGTGTTGACGCGCAATGTGCTGCAAGCCGTGCACACGGCCGGGCCCAAATACGGCTGGACCAAGGACGGCGCCGGCAAGAGCGTGGTGGTCGAGTTCAGCTCGCCGAACATTGCCAAGCCGTTCCATGTCGGCCATCTGCGCAGCACCATCATTGGCAACTTTATCTACAACCTGTACAAGGTGCACGGCTGGGACGCCGTCTCGATGAACTATCTGGGTGACTGGGGCAAGCAGTATGGCCTGCTGGCGCTTGGCTTTATGCGTTTTGGCTCTGAGGAAGAGCTGGTTGCAGATCCCATCAAGCACCTGTTCGAAGTGTATGTGAAGGTCAGTACTGAGGCCGAGGAAGACGAGAGCATCCACGAGGAGGCACGCGCGTACTTTAAGAAGATGGAGGACGGCGACGAGGCCGCGCTGGCGCTGTGGCAGCGCTTCCGCACGCTGAGTATTGAAAAGTACAAGCAGATCTACGCACGCCTGGGCGTGCACTTTGACGTGTACTCGGGCGAGTCGCAGGTCGGCGATGGCATGGCGCGTGCTATGCAGCTGCTCACCGATACTGGCCTTTTGGTTGAGGACGACGGTGCCAAGCTGGTCGATCTGACCAAGTACAAGCTCGACAAGGCCCTGGTGCAGAAGCGCGACGGCACCACGCTGTATCTGACCCGTGACATTGGCGCCGCCATTGAGCGCTACGAGACGTACAACTTTGACAAGATCGTCTACGTTGTTTCGTCGCAGCAGGACCACCACCTCAAGCAGCTGTTCAAGACCATTGAGCTGCTCAAGCTGCCCTACGCCGATCGCTTTGTGCACATCAACTATGGCCTGGTCAAGGGCATGAGCACGCGCAAGGGCAACGTGGTGTTCCTCGACGACGTCCTGCAGGAGAGCAAGGAGAAGATGCACGAAGTCATGCGCGCCAACGAAGCCAAGTACCGCGACGTCGCCGACCCGGATCACATTGCCGACGTTCTCGGCATGACTGCCATTACTATCCAGGACATGTCCGCCAGACGCATCAAAAACTACGACTTTGACTGGAGCCGCGTCCTTGACTTTGAGGGCGACACTGGGCCCTACCTGCAGTATGCCCACGCACGCCTGTGCTCGCTCGAGCGCAAGGCCCACGTCAAGGTCAACCCTGATGCTGACGTGTCTCTACTCACCGAGGGCGTTACCCGCGAGATCGTCAACTTGATTTCGAGCTATCCCGACGTCCTCGCCGCGGCTGTCAAGAACCTGGAACCCTGCACAGTGGTTCAGTACATGTTTAAGCTCACGCACGCCGTCTCGTCGGCCTGGGAAAGCATCAAGGTCCGCGAGCAGGCCGACGACCTGGCCGAGGCGCGCCTGCTGATGTACTGGAGCGCGCGCGTGGTGCTTGGCAACGCGCTCACCCTTCTGGGCCTGGAGCCTGTCGAGCGCATGTAAAATCCTGCCGGTTGCTACATTCTGTTATACCATCGTTGGTTGAGACCTTTACAATAAAGTCGACAGTGAAACATGTTTTTATTCAAAGAAGCACGCGCGGGCTATCGCGGCTTTAGCAACGCGTGCCGCCGCCCACCTGTTCCGTCATCGCGTCGATAGTGTCGCCGTCCTCCAGCCCCAGCGTCTCGGGCGTGCTCTCGCCGGTAATGCGCTCGCCGTCGACCAAGAAGCGCACCGTGCCGCTCGACTTGCCCGTGCGACTGCAATACGCCTGCATCAGCTTTGCCAGCTTGGTCGAGCGTTTGATCTTGAACATGATTTCGCTGCTGTCCTACACGATTAGTCAGCCGAGTTGGCGATTAGTGTCGTTGCATGACCAACACCGCCGCAGCTCAGTGGCTGACACCCGGGTAGCGGGGCCGCTTTCGGTGATCCCCAGCCCGGGCGTCGGTGCGTGGCAGCCACGCCCGGCTGCAACAGCAATGCTTACCGAAGAGGCTACGCGGATGTTGATGTGGCCCGTCTCCGTCTCGGGCTTGGCGTCCTTCACGTCCACGTTGCTGGTCGCGTTGTTCTCCATGGTGCGTCCGATTGCCAGGTGGATTGAAATGCGTCGGGCAAATGCAGCAAGCCTGCAGCAAGAATTGAAAAATAAAACCGTTTGTGGTTGGAAAAAAAAAACACTTGCCGCAGCACAGAAGAAAAGAAAGCCGACGTGCCGCTCAGGGACGGTGCTGTGTTGGCTGGCCACAGACTGACAGATCCAGATCTGCCAATCAGATCGACGCGGACCAGGAATCAACCGTTTATTTCCAAATCCAAAGTCACGTGCTTGCGCTAGGCGCTGATGCTGCTGTTGCTGGCGCCGCGGCCGTGCCATTCGTGCCCTCGACCGGCGGTTCGGGCGCAGCGGCGGACGGCGAGTTCTCGCCGGCAGACTCTGTGGCTGCGGCCGCGCGGCTAGGGTGTGTGGTGGCTGGCCTGCTGGATGCCGCATCGCCTCGCCGGCTGTCCGAATCGGGCGACTTTCCCAGCGGCGACTCGGGCGCAGTTGGCTCGGCGGAGCCCTCCCTGAGCCTGAGAATCAGCTGCCGCCACTTTTCTGCCAGCCGCGCTGCCCGGCCCTTGATGTCAAATGCGTCCGCGGGCGCGTCCTGTAGCCGGTCGGAGCCGGCAATAATGCGCATCACCTTTCCGAGCTTGGTTTCCTGGATCAGCTCCAGCGTCATGTCAAAGTCCTCGAGTCGGCGCAGCACGTCGCTGACCGGCGCCAGATCCGCCGGCAACTCGCCCTTGATCACGGTCTTTTGCAGCTTGTGCCGGAGCTGCATCAGGTACTGGTACGTTTTGCTGCCGCTCTTTGCATGCTGGTGTCCCTTTGAACTCCGGCTGGCTTTTGCGTCGTCTCTGCCTGACGACCTGTCGTCGGGGTGCTCTGGTGAGTGGCGCGTGCTGGGAGACGCCGACCGTGGCGAGTCCCTTGCCGCCGACTGTGCGTCGTCGCTGTCGCGCCGAGAAACGCTGGGCGATTCGCTCTTTGGCGAGTGAGCCTCTTTGGCGGCTGTCCGCGAGCGTTTGGGGCTCGTCTCGGGCACGGCGTCTTCGCCCGACGAATTGCTGCTCAGACTCATGCGCTTGCTGCCGGCAGTCGCTGTTCTCGAGCGCCCATTGTTCCCGCGCCCACGGCCGCGCCCACGGCCGCCCGTCCGAGGCCGCTTCTCCTGGTTGCTATCGGACTCGGCAGCTTTCATCTCCACGTCGTCGTCATCGTCGTCGTCGTCTTTGCTGCCTTCGTCCTGATCCTCGTCTTCTTCGTCCGAGGTCCCCGCAGCGGCGGCGTTGCGCTGGATCACCTCGTCGGCGAGCGACGGATCCTGCGCCTGCTTCAATGCATCGGCAAACGACGGGTCTTTGCGATTTTTTGCTTTGCTGCCGTACTTTGCCAAGTTTTCCTCGTACTGTTCCAGGTTATCCGGCGTTATCCACGCGCTACAAAGAAAAAATCGGTTGGCAATCAGCAAAACATCGCTCTTTCGTCGCAATCGGGATATACGCGGCGTGGCGACAGGCAATCGCCGATGGCCGCCAAAGAAAAGTAAACAAAGCGAGGTTGGCTGCTACGGCTTTGGCCAGCAGCACGTCCGATCATGGCGTCGGAGCCGCAAAGGTGCGTCTTTTGACAGACACTTACTAGTCGAGAGATCCAAAGAACAGCACGGGGTATACGCGGCCATTGCGCGGCTTGCTGTCGACAACCTCGTCGGAAAGGCTGGCCTCAGCCTCTATCTACATTTGCCAGTTTGCAGAAACGAAAACAGTCAGCAGTGTCCTGACTCGGAAATCCAGCAGCGCGCGATTCGTCGAGGGATCGGCGCGGCTGCACGGCCCCCCGACAGGCCAAAGGAAAGCGCGCTTTCTGCCGCCGCATCCCCAGGGCACCGTGCCATGAGGTGCCCGGACAACAGGCTCGGATGATGCACTTACCCGTGACGGCCACCATGGGTACCCCTTCAGCTTTGCCCAGCATATCGTGCCGGGCTCGTATGAGCTAAGAACCATCTCGGCCAGAGGAGAGCGCGGCTGCTGCTTGCTATGCGCCGGGCTGAATGCAGATAAAAGCGCCTACGCCTTTTTTGGGTTCCTCAATTGCTGGGCCGCACGCGTATATCTATCAGGAGCGCGGCGGGTGAAGAGAGTCTGAAGCACAAGAAAGCCCGCTGCCGATTTACGCACAGAAGCCCAGCAACAGCGCGGGAGGGGGGGCTAAATAATTCACAGACGAAATTTGAAGTACAATATTTGCAGCCAGAAACACAGCCGGAGAAGCAAGATGGGCGCACAGGGAAGGGGGCTGGATCCCAAACCCGAAGCCCCCGCCCGCAATCACGCGTCACCGCCTCGTCCGACGCGCCAGGCCAATCGCCGGCGGCGCATGTGTCCGGCGGCCGCTCCACGTGATTACTGGCGGGTTGCAGAGCCGCGAGCCGAGCCGCCTGAAAATTTTGATCCGCTCTGCGCTAAAGTGGTAATTTTTTTTTCGCTGGCCCAGCTTGAGGCAACAGAGCTGGGCAAGGCTTTGCGGCCAGCGGCAGCCGGAAGGCGCAGAGAAACCCTCCTTTTTCCTCCTGTGTCAACTTTTTTTGCTGAGACTTACACTTGTACCTAAAATATAGCAATGGCCCCCTCGAAGAAGTCCGTAAGTGTCAGTCTTGCCTTCTGGTCGGCCGCGGCCCGCAGCGCCAGGCAGGTTTCGCCGCGTCGGCTGGAGGATTCAGAAGCGGGCGATTTCGATTGGATGGGCGGAGCACCGGCTCTGAATTGGCGCTGAGCGAGGCTGCTGGCATGCCGAGGAAGCGGGCCACTGCGGGTAGGCGCAGCTGTCAGTGCTACGTTTGCCTCGTGGTGGAGCGTTATCTCGGCTGGGCGCAGCATTTGCCGTGCGCAGCGGTTGCTGATCGGATCTGGCCTGGCCCGCTGATCTAAGCGGTTGCTGGCTTTGGGCAGCAGCCGGCACTTTATCCTCCGAAGCAGTCATATTAAAGCACCACTGGTGAGTGATTAACCCTGTAGTCGTCCGGCGAGTCCATCAACTCGCGCCTGGCTCTTGTGATGAAGAGCGGCAAGTCGCAGCTGGGCTACAAGTCGACCCTGAAGACCCTGCGTTCGGGCAAGGCCAAGCTGGTGATCATCTCGGGCAACACCCCGCCGCTGCGCAAGTCTGAGATCGAGTACTATGCGATGCTGGCCAAGACCAGCGTCCACCACTACAACGGCAGTAAGTATCCCGCAGCGTGGAGCGGGAGGGCGCGAGCTTGGGGAGACCGCAACTAATCTGATGTGATTTTGTGCTGTAGACAACATCGAGCTGGGCACGGCGTGCGGAAAGTACTACCGCGTGGGCACGATGTCCATCCTGGATGCCGGCGACTCGGACATCCTCAAGGCCGAGAACTAGAGGGTGACGGCGAGTGGAAGCGCTGGGGCGGACCCACTGGGCGGCCTGCTTCTTTGTGTGTAGCTTTTTGATTCTGTTGGTAGTAATTGAAGGCTGCATATCGGTTCCTACTGCGGGCAGGTGCCAGCGCAATGAGCGCGGGGGGGTTTCAGAGCGGGCGGGTGTCCCTGAACCGTAGCGTTTGTGTGCTAGGAGCATTGTTTCATGTGGGCTGGCACTGGCGAGCATAAGGTGTTACTTTCGAGGTGTGGGCGATTGTTTCAGAGAGCGGGCGGAGCAAGGCGTGTGGCGGCGGCAATCGGCGACGGCGCGTCGCAAAGAGAGCGGTTTTTTTTGGGCTGCATGCGTGTGGGCAGCGAGTTTGCAGGCAGGCTCAATGCCTCTTTTGTTTGCGTCTGCAAACAACGCGCCCATTCTTTTATATCGACTTTTTTTTTCAGTGTACATTTTATTTACCGCCCGCAAAGACGGTCCAGGGGAGATTCTACGGGAGGGCACTGGCGTTAGCATCGGCATCGGCATCGGCATTGAAAAGCACAGGACCGGGCAGCGAACACGGGCGGCTACAGAAGATGATGACGGAGGACGCCGTGGCTGGCGGCGGCGACAGCAGCAGCGAGACGCTTCAGAGCGGGGCGCAGATGGAGCGGATGATGGAGCGGCGGGCGCAGATTGCGGCGGAAATACTGGAGACGGAGCGAACATACGTGGACGGGCTGACGCTGATTGAAAAGGTAGGGGATATTTGGAAAGACGGTGCATGCAGTTCTCGGAAGCAGCAGCAGAGTGTGCATGCGCGCTAACTCTGGGGGATATGAGAAGTAGTTGTTTATCACGCCGCTGCTGGCGTCGGCGCAGCAGGCGGAGCCGATTCTGACGCGCAAGGAGGTGCGGCAGGTGTTTGCGAACTTTCCGGACATAGTGATGCTGAGCCGCGAGCTGCTGGGGCAGCTGGAGGGGCGGCTGGGGGCGCAGGCGCAGCCGGCGTGGACGGCGGCGAGCGGGCGCGTGGGGGACATATTCCAGCGGATGGCGCCGTTCATGAAGATGTACTCGCTGTACCTGCGCAACTTCCGCAGCGCGCTGGCGGACATCAGCGCGTGGCTGGGCAGCAAGGGGGCGTTTGCGGCGTTTGTGCAGCGGGCCAGCGCGCGGGGCGAGTGCCGGGGGCTGACGTTCCAGAGCTACCTGCTGCTGCCGGTGCAGCGGATTCCGCGGTACCGGCTGCTGCTGTCGGACCTGCAGCGGCACACGCCGGCGGGGCATGTGGACGGGGCGAGCATAGCGGCGGCGCTGCAGATGATCGAGGGCGTGGCGGAGTTTGTGAACGAGAACATATGGGAGCACGAGATGGCGCTGAGCATGGTGGAGATCCAGCGGGCGCTGGGGCTGAAGGAGACGCTGCTGGCGCCGGGGCGGCGGCTGGTCAAGGCGGGCGTGCTGACGAAGATCTGCCGCAAGAGCCACCAGCAGCGCAGCTTCTATCTGTTCAGCGACATGCTGCTGTACTCGAGCGGGCAGGACGAGGCGGCGGGGCACCGGCGCGTGGCGCTGGAGGACTGCAAGGTGATGGACGTGCCGGACGCGGGCGACAGCCGCAACCAGTTCACGCTGATCAGCCGCGAGAAGTCGTTTATTGTGTACGCGGGCGACGCGGGCGAGAAGGCGGCGTGGATGGGCGCGCTGTCGCAGGCGATCGTCGCGCAGCGCGAGGCGCGCGGGACGCTGCAGATGGACCGGTCGCAGCGGCGGCGGCTGGCGCGCGCGCGGCGCAGCACGCTGATGGAGCATCCGCGCGTGGCCGAGAACTTTGACGCGCCGGTGTGGGCGCCGGACGAGAGCGCGGCGCGCTGCTACATCTGCTTCCGGGCGTTCACGCTGTTTGTGCGGCGGCACCACTGCCGCGCGTGCGGCAACATTGTGTGCAACGCGTGCTCGCGCAAGAGCATTGTGTTTGTGGGGCGCGACGCGGCGCGGTCCGAGGGCCGCGGGTGCGACCAGTGCATAGCGCGGCTGTTTGGGCGCGACGCGCTGGAGTCGCCGCCGGGGTCGGTGCACCGCTTTCTGGCGCGGTCGCGGCACAGCCTGGACGCGGGGACGCTGATGCAGAGCCTGGCGGCGCTGAAGCTGGGCGGCAGCAGCACGGACAACGACGGCAGCGCATGCAAAGACAGCAAAGACAGC
>JANBPA010000046.1:44070-54089 GCA_027575275.1 Coemansia sp. RSA 2711
GCCAGCGCCGCCAGTGACGCTGGACAGCATCCCCAGCAGGGCCTTGCCGCGGCTCGTGCCCTGGCGCTCCGTGCGCGCCCGCGCAAAGGGTACCAGGATCTGGCGACAGGCATCCTTCAAGTGGGCCTGCTCGGTGCTCATATAGTTGCCGCCCGCAGTGTACGACTCAAACAGATCATCGCAGCACCGGTTCAGAAAGCCGTGCAGCAGGCCCACGCCGGCATTGTCGCCCTCGCTACGGCCAATCAACGCGGCAATCGCCACCGCCGAGCTGACACCAGAGCGCGCCTCGCCCAGGCGCTCGCGCGCAGCATCCTCGTCATCCAGCTCGTCGTCGTCGTCAATTGCGGCCGGATCGCCGGGGTTGTCGGCCCGCGCCAGATTCTTTTTGCTGCGGCTGCGACTGAACTGCGCCGACGCAGTCTGGGCGTCGCCGGGCATGTCCAGCAGGCCCTGTGGGTTGTTGCCCGAGCGGCGCGCAGTCTCGAGCACCATGACTGCGGGCGTGATGGTCTCGGCATCAAACTTTTGCAGGTCCTCGACCAAACGCCGCGTCTCTTGGTGCGCAGTCGCCAGCACGCGCAAAAACGCCAGCTTTGACTGCGACTCGGCGCGCGAAAGCAGCGTTTCGAGATACGCCTGGATGGTCTGCTCGAACACGCGCTTGAGCAGCTGCTGCATCAAGTCAATTGGACGTGGAAAGACCTTGGAGATGATCGCCCAGTCCTTGAACATGACCGAGCGCGTGTCGCTGTAGAGCTGCACCAGCCAGCGGTCGGGCGGCGGCGGCCGGCTGGCAATGTCCGACACGCCATCCATAGCCTGGTAGCTAGCCTCGGCTATGCTGTCGTGCGCCTGGTCCACCATGCTGGACAGGAAGAACGGGTGCTGGTTGATGTAGGCCTTGACCACCGACACGCCGCCGTTGAACGCGTCCAGCGCGCGCGCCGCCACGCCCATGCTGTGCACGTCGCCGTCGCGGTACGCGGTCACAAACGTGCTCAGCATCGACTTTTCAAAGTTCTCCGAGTAGATCTCAATCTGCCGCTTGGCCGCGGCGTCGGTCGGCGCGCTGTATTCGTTGTCCATGACAATTGTGTTGAGCCGCCGCAGGGTGTGCGCGACCTTTAGCATGCCCTCGGCGCCGCCCTCCAGCAGCGCGTCCAGATGCCGCGTGTTGCCCTCGTTGAGCTCCGCATAGAACTCGACCAGCTCTTTGATGGCCTCGGCGCGCTCCTTCTCCTTGGCCACCGTGTCCAGCTGCTCGCCGATGCGGATGGTGTTGCTGCTGACCTCGCTGATCTGCGTCTCCAGCCGCTCAAAGCTGCTGCCCACCGTCCCAAACGTCTGCTTTAGCCGCGCCATCTTCTTGCGGTGGTCGCTGGCCGACGTGTCGGCCGCCCGCTCCAGCTGCGCAATCGTCGCGCCCAGCTCGCCGTGCGCCGAGAGCAGCTTGTCTAGCGCACGCTCAAACGTCCGCACAAACGGCTTGGGCTCAAACGTGGCATGCTTGCGCGAAAAATCCAGGTCTGCCCGCGATATCTCCTCGACAAAATCATCCGCAACAAACGTGCTCTACGCGCATTGCCAGAAAACCCAATGAGGTAAATTAGTGCTGGGCTTTCCAAGTGCCACCGACCGGTCCCGTCTGCCGGATGCGTTACCTGCGCAAAGTAGCCCTCGGGCAGCCCAAACTCGCTAGATGGGTCCGACGAGGCCGCCATTCCAATCGTTCAAGCTATTAGTGGCTAAAATTGACCATAAATGCAAAGCCAAACCGGGAGCACCCTCCTGATCAGCCACGGCGGTGATTGATCGAGACGGGTGACGTCGGCACCAAAAGTCTGGCTTTCGTGCATTTTTCATTCTGGTCTAAACGACGCCAAGACTGTGGCATCGCTTCTTTCTCCAGTTCAATTTCGTACTTCTTTTAAAACTAACTATAGGCAAAAAATGCAAGCAGACACAAGCGAGACCGTTATCGCCGAGTTTCTGACCATTGCAGGCCGCGCTCCGGTGCAGAGCGCCGAGGACCTGGTGGTTGCGCTGAGCCAAGCCGTGCTGGTCGCGCTGGGCTTTGAGTTCACCGACCGTGCTGCTGCCGCCCAGTCACCGGGCCTGCCGCAGGGCCGGCACGCGGCACAGTTTGTATACGTCAACGACAACAACCAGCGCGCCGAGGCTACGTGGGTGGCCACCGGACCCAACGTCATGATGCTCGTCCAGTCGCTCTCCGACGCGGCAGCCCCTGTGCAGTCAATCCAGCTGCGGGTGCCGCAGCTCGTGGCCGCCAGCGCCGAGTTCCCGTTCACGGCTGCGGGCACCAGTGAGTCGGTCCAGTCGGTGCTCACGCCCGATGCAGTCGAAACGGTTACTGCAGCCATCCGCGAGAAGCTCATCCGCACGGATGAAGCCGAGAACCCGCCGCGCGCGCACCCAGCGGCCCCCGGCGGCGGCCCCCAGGCCCAGCAACCGCAGCACCCGCATCTGCCGGCCGGCGAGCCCACGCCCTTTGACCGCCCCCTGCATGTTGGTGGCCTTCCCGGCGCCGGCAGCAACCCGCTTGCAAATCCGCTGAGCGTAGGGCGCAGCGACCTGGATCCGCTGGGCGGCCCACTGGGCGGAATTGACCAGGGCGGCGGAATGATGGTCGGGCCTGACCACCCCATGTTCCGGCAGGGCGGGCGCCCTGACGCTGGCGCGGACCCACTGCGCGACCCGACGAGGCTGCCGCCAGGTGCTGTGCCGCCGGGCGCGCACTTTGACCCGATCACGCCGCTGGGCCAGATGCCACCAGGCGGCCATCCGCGCGGCGGCCTCCCGCGTGGCGGCCCGCCCGGCCGTGGCGGCGGCGGCGGGCCGTTCAGCGGCGAGCCGAACCCCGACGGCAGCACGCAGCCGGACCCCAGCTGGGGCTTCTACATCTAATGCTCGGCTCTATCTAGCCGGCGAGCATATTGGGAAAATAAAGAGAAGAAAGCTTTGTAAATGGACTAGTCCCACTTGGGCACGCCCGACACAATGTCAGTGGGCTTGCGGGCCTCGCCAAACAGGGCCTGCGAGGTCAGGGCCCACTCCTCAAACACGTGCTGCTTGTGGTTGCCGGTGGCCACCGGGCCCGACGGGTCGCGGCCGGCGTAACGCACGGCCTTGCCCTTGTGGTTCTCGGTGTGGTTGAAGATCGTGCGCAGACGCGGCTCGACGTGGGCCCACGAGCCCATGTTGAGCGGCTCCTCCTGGCACCACACAAACTCGCAGTTGGGATACTTTTCAATGTGCTCGCGCACCAGGTCCCAGGGGAACGGGTGCAGCTGCTCGACACGCGAGATGGCCACGTCGCGCACATTGTTGAGCTCGCGCGCCTGCAGTAGCGCGTAGTACACCTGACCCGAGCACAGAACGTGCGTGCGGATGTTCTCGGGCGCCACCAGCGTGAACTCGCCTTCGGCCGGGTGCGGCTCGGGGATGTAGCGCTGGAAGAAAGTGTGGCCGGTCAGCTCGCCCAGATCCGAGCGGCACAGCGGGAAGCGCAGCTGCTTCTTGGACGTCATCACCACCAGCGGCTTGCGGTAGTCGCGGTAGATCTGGCGGCGCAGTGCGTGGAAGTAATTGGCCGGCGTGGTCGGATATATGACCTGCATGTTGCAGTCCTGGTGCTGACGCGCAAGCTTCTCGGATGACGGGAAGATGTACGGGTGCTCGTCGCACAGCTGCAGGTAGCGCTCCAGGCGCGCCGACGAGTGCTCGGAGCCCTGGCCGTCAAAACCGTGCGGCAGCAGCATGGTCAGGCCCGTGCGCTGCAGCCACTTCTTCTCGCCGGCCGCAATGAACTGGTCGATGATGACCTGCGCCGTGTTGGCAAAGTCGCCAAACTGCGCCTCCCACATCACCAGCGCGTTCGGGTTGGCCAGCGAGTAGCCCAGCTCGTAGCCCAGCACGCCGTACTCGGACAGCGACGAGTTGCTGACCGAGAACGGCGCCTGCGTCGGACTGAGGCTGGCCAGCTGCGTGTACTGCCGCTCGTTGACCTGGTCGTGCAGCACGGCGTGGCGGTGCGAGAACGTGCCGCGCTCGCAGTCCTGGCCGCTGAGGCGCACATGCTTGCCCTCCATCAGCAGGCTGCCAAAGGCCAACGCCTCGGCTGTAGCCCAGTCGATTCCGCGGCCGCTGTCCAGCGCGTCGGCGCGCGCACGGAAGATGCGCTTCAGCAGCGGATGCGCGCTAAAGTCCGACGGCACCGACGTGATAAACTTGCCCACGTGCGCGGCAATGTCGGGTGTGATGCCCGTCGGGTACGCCGGCGTCACCTCGGTCGCCAGCTCGGCCAGCGACTTGAATCCCGGCCACGCCGACGACAGCCACTCGGTGCTGGACGGAATGTAGTCCTTGCTGTTCTGATACGACTCGTCCAGCATGCCCCACACGCGCTTCTGGCTGGCCTCAATCTCTTCACGCGTAAACGTGCCCTCGCTCACCAGCTGCTCCACGTACTTTTCCAGCACCGGCCGCTGCTGCTTGATGCGCTTGTACATCAGCGGCTGCGTGAACGACGGCTGGTCGGCCTCATTGTGTCCGTGGCGCCGGTACCCGACCAGATCCACCACAATGTCCGTGTGGAACGTCTGCCGCCACTCGGCCGCAAACGAAAAGGCAAACACCACGGCCTCGACGTCGTCGGCGTTGACGTGCACAATGGGCGCGCTGATTGACTTTGCAATCTCCGACGGGTGCGGCGTCGACCGCGCAAACCGCGGGTCGGTGGTGAACCCGATCTGGTTGTTTACGATCACGTGCACAGTGCCGCCGGTCGCGTATCCGGGCAGGTCGGTGAAGCCCATCGTCTCGTACACCACGCCCTGCGCGGCAAACGCTGCGTCGCCGTGCAGCAGCAGCGGCATTGTGCGCGTGCGCTCGGTGTCATTTGTGTACAGCTGCAGCGCGCGCGTCTTGCCCAACACCACCGGATCCGTCGCCTCCAGATGCGACGGGTTCGCCAGCAGTGACAGGTGCACGCGCTTGCCGTTGGGCGTCGGCCGGTCAAAGTTCATGCCCAGGTGGTACTTTGCGTCGCCCGAGCCCTCGTTGGTCGGCTCCAGCTCGCCCGAGAACTCGCAGAAGATGGACTCGTTCGGCTTGCGCACCACGTTGCTCAGCACGTTGAGCCGCCCGCGATGCGCCATGCCCATTACAATTGACTCGACGCCCAGATCCACCGCGTGGTCAATCAGCTCCTTCATTCCTGGAATCAGCGCCTCGCAGCCCTCCAGCCCGAACCGCTTCTGGCTCGGCCACTTTGTCGACGCAAACTTTTCAAAGCTGCTGCCCCATATCAGCCGATCCAGGATCCGGAACTTTTGCTCCTTGCTGTAGCTGAACCGCTGTGGCACCTCGAACCGCTCGCGGATCCAGTCGCACTGCCCGCGGTCCGCAATGTGCGTGTACTCTACACCGATCGACCCGCAGTACACGCGCTCAAGCGCCTGCACAATCTCGCGCAGGCTCATCTCCTTGTGGCCAGCGTTGGCAAAGTTCTGCAGCACACCCGGCCCCAGCGTGAACTTGCGGTCCATGTCCTTCTCGGTGAACCCGTAGTAGCTCGGGCTCAGCTCCGACGAGGATGCAGATTCCGACCTCACCTCGGGCGACTGGATCCCCAGCGGGTCCAGCTTTGCCAGGTGGTGCCCGCGTACCTGATACGCGCGCGCCATCAGCTGCACCTTGAGATGGTCCACAATCTCGGGGCTGCCCTGTAGCCCGGACAGATGCGACGCTGCGTCGCTGGCCGGGTTGATTGCCGTCGCCGCGATCAGGTTTGGCGCAGCCTGGAACGCCTTGCCTGGCTTCATGCCGCTGTCAACGTTCTTGAAGTACGCACGCCAGCTCGCATGCACCGACTCGGGGTCGCGAATGTATGCCTCGTACATTTGCTCAATGTACGGCGTCACATTGCCCGACAAGAACGACTCGCTTGGATGCGGCTCGCCCGTGACCGTCGGCGCAGTCGACTTTGCGCGCGCTGCCACTAGGCACGATGCCGCCGACAGCGGATGCAGGCCCGCGCGGCGCCCTGGCAACGATGCCACCGCCGCGGCACGCTGGCGAAGTGCCTGGCTGCGAGCAGCCCGGAGTAGGCTCGCCATGGTGACTGAATAGATACGAATTCGCTTGTATAAAAAGAGGGTGTCGCCAAGAGTGGCAAAAATACGAATAGTAAAGAAAAGAAACGGCGCTTGACTGTCTTTCCTGGAGTCCCGCCTTTAAGGCGATAAGCCGCTGCTTATCGAAATCGGAGAAATTCTTTTCCGGACACGAAATCCGCGAGCGAGCGCACGAGCCAGGTGCCACGGTCCCCAACACGACGGCGTCTTAAAATGCACCCCAATACCTGTTTTGGCTTGCCTAGGCGGTTTGCAAAAAAACCTCTGCGGGTTAGCTGCGGGTGCACTCTGGGCAACTTACCTTGCCTATTTCTCACTGTTTTTTGGGCGTTTATGATGACAACAGTGTGTGTGAATATATCGCCGTGTTTGGAAACTCTAAAAACCAACGCATTCATTGGTTGCATACTTTGCAATGCCGAATTCCACGTATAGTGAGCGTGTGAACGAATCTATCGCTGCGTTTGGATACTCTGATAAAACCAACGCATTCATTGGTTGCATACTTTGCAACGCCGAATTCCGCGCATAGTGAGCATGTGAACTAATCTATCACCGTGTTTGGATACTCTGATAAAAACCAACGCATTCATTGGTTGCATACTTTGCAATGCCGAATTCCACGTATAGTGAGCGCGTGCAAATCTATCACCGCGTTTGGAAACTCTAAAAACCAACGCATTCATTGGTTGCATACTTTGCAATGCCGAATTCCGCGCATAGTGAGCGTGTGAACGAGTCAATCGCCGCATTTAGAAACTCTAAAAACCAACGCAATCATTGGTTGCATACAGCACACTACCAGAGATTCCGCGCATAGCGTTAACCCACACACACTTGCCAATAGACGAGAAGCTTCATCCAACTATTTAATTCAGTGCGCTCCCCCGTCAAACGAAAAAAAAAACATCTTGTGGTTAACATTCCCTTTCTCAACTCTTATTGAACACCGCCTGAATTGAAACCCCTCTCTAAAAAACAACAAACAACAACCGAGGGAGGGCGCGCGGCCCTCCTATCACCGACCATGGATGCACGGCCTTTCTATCGCTGGCTATGGGCGCACAGCCTTCCTATTGCCGACCGTGGGTGCGCAGCCTTCTTGAACGACTTTTCCGACTATCAACTACTGGCACCAAGCCTTCCTCGTCCACCGGTTCGACTGCTGTCAAGCTGCGCTGCGCTGGGTGGCGTAGGTTTTTTTGGGTGGCTGATTTTGCTGGTTTAGCGAAATCACCAGGGGTCGTATATGCCCTTTCCGAGCTGCTTATCGCCAGCTCGGCCCAAACGCCTACCCCCCTGAGTCGTCTCGGGCCCTCCAGGCAGCTGTAAGCACTAGCGCGTAATTGCGATTTCTGCTCCTGCTTGAAGGGGTCCCCGAGCCGCCGTAGTGCAATTTAGGACTTATCGATGAGCCATCGCCTCCTTTGGCCCTTTCCCGACTTGACGATCTCCGAGCCGTTTACGTTTAAAATAGCGCTTGTTTGCTTTTTTTTGCTTCTTTGCATTGGCGTCAACTAACCCCCCCTCACATCGCATTCCATTAGCTGCTGGTCCACCTGCCCACCCCCACCCAGACTGCCCAGACGCCGTAGATAGACCCAGCACGGTCAGCATAGCACGCAGACGACCCTGGGAGCATGAATTTTTTCTTCAAGACCAAGCAGAAGGGCCCATTTGAACTAGTCAAGGCAACCCACGACGCGATGGCACGAGGCGACTCGACCAGCGAGCACCAGCGCACCAAGGCCAACGACGAGATCTCAAAGAACGTCGCCAGCATGCTGCAGATTCTGCGCGAAGGCGGCGCCGACAAAAAGGTGCCCGAAACGACGTCGGAGCAGGTTGCCCAGCTGGCCCAGGAGATATACACGACCGAGCTGCTGCCGCTGCTAATTGCGAACCTGGCGCGGCTTGAGTTTGAGACGCGTAAGGAGGTCAGCATCATCTTTGGCATTCTTCTGCGGCGCAAAATCGGCGCCCGCGAGCCGACAGTCGAGTATCTGAACGGCCGCACCAGCGTGCTGGCAAGCCTTATCACCGGCTACACCAACCCTGACGCGGCCATCTTCTGCGGCAACATGCTGCGTGAGTGCTTCAAGCACGAGGCGCTGGTGCGCACGACGCTCAAGCTGCCCGAGTTCTTCAACTTTTTCGACTACGTTGAAGGCGAGAACTTTGACGTCACCAGCGACGCCTTCAACAGCTTCCACGAGGCCCTGACAAAGTTCAAGGAGCCGGCGGTCGCGTTCTTCACCGACAACTACGACGCGTTCTTTGCAAAGTACACACAGCTGCTCACGTCCAACAACTACGTGGTGCGCCGCCAGTCGCTCAAGCTGCTGGGCGAAATTCTGCTGGAGCGCAAGAACTTCCACGTAATGATCTCGTACATCAAGCAGAGCGCCAACCTCAAGATGATCATGAACGCGCTCAACGACCGCAGCAAGAGCATCCAGTACGAGGCCTTCCACATCTTCAAGATCTTTGTCGCCAATCCGACAAAAACTCCCGAGGTGCACAAGATCCTGTTTAATAACAAGGAAAAGCTCGACAAGTTCCTGACGGACTTCCAGAACGACAAGAACTCGGACGAGCAGTTTAGAGACGAAAAGGCCTTCTTGGTCAAGGAAATCAACAAGCTGCAACCGCCCAAGCCCGAGCGCTAGCCTCTCGACATTTTGTAACTCTTCTTCTTTCCCGACAACACTATCATCCATTGCTGCTTTATCTGCTTGCTTGCCGAACCAATACAGCGAGCCCGACTAATCACGAGACCGACAGCAATCGCAACGAACCGCGGTTCTCTTTAGCTTCCCCCAATTTGAGTCTATAGTTTACGGCGCCCTGCTCTGGCAGCCATCCGGCTAATGTCCCCGCAGGCCCAGCCAATTTCCGTGTGCGCGTTCTACTGCTGCTACCTGCTGCGCTCGCTCAAGCGCGGCTCGCGTGACTACGTGTATGTGGGGTCGACGCCCGATCCGGTCCGCCGTCTGCGCCAGCACAACGGCGAGATCTCTGCCGGCGCAGTCACCACGCGATCTCGACGGCCATGGTAAGCGAATACCCCCCGAAAGAATGTCTATGGGCTGCTTGATATCTGTGGGCCTGAAACGCAGTCTACTGGGGAAATATAGGGAGATGCTGCTCATAGTCCACGGGTTTCCGAGCAAGGCGTCGGCGCTGCAGTTTGAGTGGGCGTGGCAGAATCCGCACATGTCGCGGCACTCGTCGTTTGACGCGGTTCCGTACGAGCTCCAACGTACGCTCTACGGAAACGCGCAAAAGAAGCTCGAAACCAAGCTGGTCGCACTCTGTGCCATGCTCACTCTGCCCCCGTTCAAGATGTGGCCGCTGCAAATTGCCTGCCCGGATCCACAGCTTCACGCCGACATTATCGACCGCGCACGGCGCCTTGGCGTGTCCGAGCACATCCACATTGCTTGCCAGGACATCCGCATAGCCTTCGAGGAGGCCCCAAATCACCACTCGTACCTTGGCCCGCCAGAGCCTGGCGAGCAGTGCGCGCTTTGTGGCCAGGGCTTGGAGGAGGATCGGCCACGCGGCGCCTGTGCGGCCTGCTCAGCGCCATGGCATCTGACCTGCCTGGCTGCACACAACAGCACCAGCAGTGACAGCCCGCAGCTGGTGCCCACAACGGCGCAATGCAACAAATGCCGCCATGAGCATATCTGGGGCGACCTGGTGCGCGCATATGCCGCGGCGGTCGCCGAATAACACTCGTGCAAAGGAAAATATGTGTACACAATATATAAATGTTCAGTTTATTGCCAGACAAGCTCGATTTTAGAACACCAGCGCCGCGTTCTTCTTCTTCTTGTCGCCGCCCAGCTCAAAGTG
>JANBPA010000047.1:9278-45842 GCA_027575275.1 Coemansia sp. RSA 2711
TGCCAGACTCCTTCAGGCTCTCGCTGCGCAGCTCCAGCACGTCTTTGAATGCCGTTGACGTGGTGGCCAGCTGTGACTGCAGCGACAACACCACGTTGGAATGGTGCTCGGTTACCTGCTGCCCACCGCCGTTCTGCTGCCGCTGCAACTGTTGTAGCGACATAATCTTGCCGTTAATAGTGGCTATGCGCTGCTTCACTTGTGTTGTGAGTGCGTTTATCTCGTTGGTCTTGTCGTCAAATATAGTCTTGCCACGGGCCACTATTGCCGAGAACGGGCGGTGCATTAGCGGGTGCTGGATAGGGCCGAGCAGCGGGGGCTGCCGCCGGTCATTAGTCGGGCTACTTACGTGTTGCTAGCTGTTCAAGGAGAAGCGCTGTGCTCTGAATGTCCTTGCCGATGGCAGCTGCATGCTTTGCAAAATCGCCAAAGGATGCACTCTGCGGATGCCGGGACTTGACCAGCGGTGTTTGCTGGCGCTTGCGGAGCGCGGTTACCAGCGACCGATACTCGGCAGTTCTGTCGCGAAGCGTTTTTGCTTTGGCCGCGGACATTGCACGCACATCCGCTGTCGAATTCAGATTTAGAGAGAAGAAGCCCACAAAGAGCTCTTGGCTGGCCAAGCAAGAAAAGATTTATAAAATTCAATGCGCAAAGAGCAGAATAACAATAGGAAGAGGGTTGGTTAGGGATCCGCGCGGCGGCGCGGGCGCGTGCGCGGCGGCTGTGGGTCGGCGTGTGGGTGGCGGTATGGGTGGTGCATGTGGGCGCCGTGGGGTGCCGATGCCATCGGGCCACCGGCCGGCTGTCGGTGCTGGGCAGCAGCCATTGGCTCGGAGCCCTGCGCCAGCGTCCCCGGCGGGGCTGCCGGCGGCGCGGCGGCTCCGGTGTAGGGCTGCTGTTGCGGCTGTGTGGGGTAGGCGTAGTGCGGCTGTGCCGCCGCGTCAGCATCGGACGCAGCAGCGGCGGCAGCGGCAGCGGTTGGGCTGCGCTCGGTGCACCAGTCACGGTGGCCCTCTTGCCACGCGCTGCTTTGGCACTGCTTGCTGCAGTACTTTGCCTTGCGGCAGCGGCGGCACTTGGCAAACTCGTTGGGGTGTGACTCCCAGCGCTGGCATTTGAGATGTGCGCACTGGCGGCAGTTGTTGCGCGCCTCGTCACGGCGGCAGCTGTTGCGCATGACAATCGACGACCAGTACACCATGTCAGACGGGAACGCTTTCTGCGCCGTGAATTTTTCAACCACGGCAAACACATCCACTGCTGCGCCCGGCCGCCGGCGCACTGGCGGAATGCTGGCCGCCGTGTTGGCTTGCGCGGCACTCCACGCCGCCTGCACTGCGTCGGCCAGGTCGTCGGCGCTGGCGTACTCGGCGCCAGGCGTGCCACGGGGGCCGCGCACCTGCGTGTGCAGCAGCGGGCATTCGTGCAGCAGCTGGCGCTGAGAAGGCGTCTTGCTGAGATACGCCAGCAGCTGTAGCGTCAGCACCACGTCGTCATGGCGGTACATAACGTGGCCGATAGCATGAAGCCGTCGCCGGGCCGCGTCGTATTCCCCTTGCAGGCGTTCTTGCTCGCTGTACATGTACGCATTGTTGGCAAACGGCAGGAACTGGCTGGGAATGGGCGCGGGCACGCTGGCGCCGGCGGCCGGCGCTGCCTCGGGGTATGCAACGTGCCGTGCCAACGGGTGCACGCCTTCGCCGATACGCCGGGCTTGCGGCCGTGCGGCTGATACTGCCACCGGCGCGGCGCCCGACACGGCAGCCACAGCGGCAGCGGCAGCCGCCTGGGCACTGCTGCGCGCGGCCGCCGACGACGCGCGAGGAGGTGCTGCGCCGGTGCTGTTGTTGGCACCTGACGCCAAAATGTGCCCTGAAACGACCATGTTGGATGGGTCGCCGACATCGGTGTGGTCGTCAGCCGCTGGCGACCCCAAGTCGCTGGCAAAGTCCATTAGCTTGGCCAGCGGCATCCGCTCGCTCTGCGCGCTCATGGCTTCGCGCAGCTGCTGTTCGAGGCGTGTAAACTCGGCGCTAAGCAGATACGCATGCAGGATCTCTACGAGTATCGGCACCGCGCCGACCTGCACCACACGCTGCCGAATCTCGGCGGTGCCGCGGACGCCCACGTTGACCACACACTGGAACGCCATCGTCCACTTCCAGTTGTGCAGAGTATCGTCGGTCACACGTGTGGTGCGTAGAATCCGCACCAGGCGCTCCAGGCCGCCGTCGGTGGTCAGAATTTCGCGGATGCGCGCTGACGACGACGTCAGATAGTTGAGGTGCGATAGCGAGTTGACCAGCGGCAGGTCGGCCGTGCAGTCCAGCGCGCGCCGGTCGTATAGCGCCGATGTGATGGACACGCAGGCCTTGTTGGCTGCCGGAAAGTGAAAATTTGACTCGCGCATGGCAAGGGCGTGCTAGGAGTTAGATCCCTTGGGTGGATGCAATAGAAAAAAAAGAAAGCGAGGCCGCGCGTGCTGAGCAAAGAAAAGGGGGAAAGGGGCCCTTCCTCTAGTTGGCTGCGAAGGGTAGTGCTCGCTATATGTGCGGTAGAGAATGCCGCCGCGGCGCTAGACTGCGTCTCCGGCGGGAACGCCCGGGCACGGCTGCAATGTAGTGCAGTCCTGCCCAAGCGCAGCGTCGGAGGGAACGCGACTTGCAGGCGCGGAATTCAGCGTAAAGTCTCCGGAGTCGCGCAAAGGCGCAAGTCAGGCGACAATTGGCGGTGCTGGCTGGAATGGCCCCGTTGCTGCCCAAAAAGCAAGCACAGAGTCAGAATATGACGGACGTGTACAATAAACCGTCGAAGAAACCGCAGCGAGGGAGTGGAAAGAAGCAAAGAGCCGTGCGCGATTTCAGGCCGCCCGCAAATGCAGAACAACGTTGAGAAAAAAGAATTAATAGGTGCTTGGAGAAAGAGAAAAGAGCACGCAAAGATGGGGGGCGGGCGGCGTTGCGCAAATGGGGAAGCCGCCGCCCCCGCCCACTTTGCGCGCGCCGCCTGGCAGGGCGCCGTCTGCACAGCTGCAGCCTGGCCGCCGAGCGCAATTCTGCGTCTAACAGAGGGGAGTCGGCTCCCGCGGATCCGGCTGCCCATCACAGACACAGCACAGATGTGCCATAACGCACACCGCACCTGCGCTGCCGCTGATAATCGCTCCCCGGCCCAGTCCGCCGCCGTCTGTTCACCAATCGCCTTTCTGCCGCCAAACCTGCTCTTGCCCGGACCCGCTCACTCCCAATGCACCCGAGTGCCTGCGCGTTGCCCGTCGACGCTGCTACCATCGCAGAAATTGAACGGAGGATTCTCGAGCCGCGTCCATCGCCGCAGGTGAGTCCCTTGCTGGCGCGGCATTCCATTTGCCAGCGCTCCCTCCGACAATGCATCGGCATGCATACATTAAAATTGGAAGGACCAGCCTGGGGGAGGGCTAGTCACATGCGCCGCCCCTGCCTGCCCGCCAGCACCCACCAAAAGCAGTCTTTACCAGAGGGCACATATCTGAATTGTACCGTCCATGTAGGCTCCGGCTCTGCGCGCCGCACGCCGCTGCTTCCTGGAGCTGCACGAACTACTGGCCGCCGGCCAGAGCCGCGGCGGGCCCAAGGCCCAGCGGGTACGTATCTACCGTGTGCACACATCTGCCGATAGCAACGACCGAAAGCGGCTGCTCATGGCTGCTGCTGCGCCCATGCTCGATGTAGGATCTGCTAGTCAGCCAAGCACGCGCGCTGCGGCTGCCCGAAACAGGCTTGGTGTTGGATACTGGCATCGGCCGGCTGGCTGCTCACAGCGCCGGCTCGCCCACGCCTGGCAACGTCGGCATCTGTATCGAGGACAAGCGCGCTGCAGTTGCCCGTATGCCTGGGCTCTCGTTGCTACCTAGCGGGCCCTGTGAGCAGGATGTAGTGAGCGCGCAGTGTGCTCTACTTTCGGCACACGCTCAGTGCATTGGCGAGCTGACCGCTGAAGCGGAGCTGCTAGCCGCACTGGGCGGCCACGCTGCCGACCATCCTATCTATGGCGTGGCTCGCGGCCTTGAGCGGTACTTTGGCGGGCTCATCGACAGCCTTTCGCTGAAGCTGCAGATCATTGCCGCCGAGATGTACCACACGTTGTACCCGCCTGAGGTCCTGCAGGCTGCCGAGCGGCTTCGTTCCGTACTCTGCGCCCGCGAGGCCGAGCTGGCCAAGGAACAGAGCACGCTCGACGAGCGCCTAGCCATCTACCGCGACGCCGGCAGCGAGTTCCAGGAAATCGCCTCGGCGTATTCGGCGGTGCTTCGTGATGCCGACCAGATTCGCCGCGACATTGCGCGCGTGTCACAACTGTAGCCGGTTTGTTGTGAAAACGGGCGCTGATCGCCCGAATCAGTCCAGCGCATCCCATATCCAGGCGCATTAGCTCGGCTGGGTACAGATTCCCATCTGCTATCCCGTCGCTATGGCTGCCACACCACCAGCCCCCTTTCTTAGCTATTCATTACACACCAACAACGTACCAGCACCCACGCGCACCCAGGATGGCCAAGATCTACGAAGCGACGGTTACTGCGCCGGTCAACATCGCAGTCATCAAGTACTGGGGCAAGCGCGATTCGGCGCTGATTCTGCCTACCAACTCGTCGCTGTCGGTGACGCTGTCGCAGGACCATCTCAGCACGCGTACAACCATCCGTGCGTCGCCCGAGTTTGCCGCCGATCGTCTGTGGCTCAACGGCGTCGAAGAGGATATTTCGGCATCCAAACGCCTGACCAACTGCATCACCACGGCGCGCAAGCTCCGCGCGGCGCTGGAGGAGCAGACTGCCGACGCGCCGCTAATGTCTGCGTGGGGACTGCACGTCTGCTCGGAGAACAACTTCCCTACTGCGGCTGGTCTGGCGTCGTCGGCCAGCGGCTATGCGGCGCTAGTGAGTGCGCTGGGCGCGCTATTTGAGCTGCCGCAGTCTGCGTCGGAGCTGTCGCGTGTTGCACGCGTCGGTAGCGGCTCGGCGTGCCGGTCCATGTTTGGCGGCTTTGTCGCGTGGCAGGCTGGCATCTCCGAGGATGGGTGCGACTCGCAGGCTGTGCAGGTAGCCGACCGTCAGCACTGGCCTGAGCTGCAGGCACTGGTTCTGGTGGTGTCAGACCAGAAGAAGGCCATTTCGTCGACCGCCGGCATGCAGACCACGGTCGAGACGTCGCAGCTGTTTGCCGAGCGCGTGCGCACCGTGGTTCCACAGCGCATGGAGGCGATGCAGAAAGCTATTGCTGCCCGCGACTTTGCCGCGTTTGCTGAAATCACCATGCAGGACTCGAACCAGTTCCACGCCGTGTGCCTGGACACGTACCCGCCTATCTCATACATGAATGACACCAGCCGTGCGATTGCCAGTCTTGTCCACGCCTTCAATACCGCTGTCGGCCGGGTGGCTGCTGCGTACACGTACGACGCCGGACCTAATGCCGTTATCTACGCGTTAAAGGACGACATGCGCGACATCGTCGAGCTGGTCACGCACTGCTTCCCGCGCCCTGACACAGTTCCAGCTGAGGCGTTCTATGCGGACCCGTTCGCAGTCTTTGGCACGGCCGACACTGTCGGCAATCGCATCGCCAAGTCCGAGGTTGCCCAGCTTGCGCACGCCGTCGGCAAGTTCCCTGCAGGATCGGTGCGGCGCATCATCCATACCGAAGTGGGTGATGGCCCGCGCGTGCAGCCCGCGTCGCAGAGCCTGCTCAACCCGGCAGGTATGCCGAAGCACGCACGCGAATAGATTTGGCAATGTGTACGGGCATCGATGGCTCGGTTTATACACCAAATAATAATTCTAGTAGATGCTTATTCGAGATCGAATAGTGCCTTGAGTTTTTCGTATGTGTAGAACGATACGGCAAACATGGGCACGACTTTCACATAGCCAATGGTCAGCCCGACAAAAAATCCGCGCACGCCGGCGGTGCGCCACACGTCCTGCACAATCTGGACGGCGCTGGCGCGGGTTGACGGGCTGTGCGCGCCAGCAATCTGCATTCGCCGCCGGATCAGCTCAAATGGGTATGATGCAGTCTGCGCGACGGCGCCCGAAATCCCGCCGGCGGCTAACTCGGCCCACGCCTTCAGCTCAGGCACCTTGCGGCGGCGGCCACGGCGGTTGCTTACTTGCTGCTTGCCGACGGGATCGGCCGCAATAGCCGCAAATCGTCCTCGGCCCAGCGATGTCAGATACTCGTGCGTCAAGAACGATACACCGCCGTAGGGCACAATTCCCATTAGGGTTAGCGGGAACCCGCGGAAGAAGTTTAGCACACCAAACCGATGGGCCGTTTCCTGGTAGATCATCTTGACCACATCACGCACGCGCTGAGCACGCGCGCCGCCAGTAGGCGTGATGTATGCCATGCGTACCCGGATCATATCTAGTGGGTAGCTTACCGATACGCTGATGACGCCGCACAGCGAGCCGGCAAGGAAGTTGCGCAGATTCTGGTCGCTGATCCGGCGGCCCAACGCCCGCTTGAGCTGTTCGTAGGACATAAATTTTATGGCTGCATAGGGGAATATCCTCGCCAGCTGCATCGAGTGGCCCTGGAATAGGCCGCGAATGCCATATTCGCGGTAAATCGCCGTGCCGGCTTTGAACAGCCCAAAGTGCGTGCCTGCGTATTTGGCAAAGTGGGCATTGTGGGTCTGGAACAGGATCTTTACGCGGTCCAGCGGCGCTACCATCGTTTTGGCGGTGCATCCGGCAATACCACCAATTATCATCGTCTTTACGACGTACTGTGAGCTTTTGGAGGATGTCTGGGGTACTAGCACGGGGCTAGCCGGCAGCTCCAGCGCGCCGCCGTCGGAGTGTGTGTAGGCGCTGTTTGATGCGTAATTGTGCGGGACATCCACGGCAGAACCCAGGCGCTTGTCCGCGATCGGCATGGCCATATAGCAGCGGCTGTCCAACAAACACTGACGAACGTCGTCGTCTCTGGGTCGGGAGCAGCTGTAGGCGACAAATTAAATTGAAAAAGTACAAATTGAAAAGTGAAAAAATGAAACGGAAACCTCAAAGGAACCTCCCACCAGTCAGAGGGGAGGCCAGGCACATGTCCCGTGGGAAATCGGCCCCACATACACGTGATTGTAAGGCGAGCTTAGGCGTTGCAGGCGTCGAACATCTCGACTGAGGCAGTGGCATTGCGGCCCTGGTACACGGTGCCGCCGCCGACCAACAGCAGGCAGCCATTGACAGTGGTGGCGGCGGCGTCCTGGCGCAGTGTGTACAGTGCCGGGGTGTGTTGCGGATTGGCCACAAATGCGCATGTGCGCGAGTCAAAGATATCCAGCGCTTTGCTGGCCTGTGTCCCGGATAGAAACACAATGTAGTCGCCAACAGCCTGCACCAGCGGATAGTCGCGCGGTACAGACAGCCGCTGCGGCTGGCTCCACCGCTGGTATTGTGCGTGGAACACATCGACACGGTCCATAACTGTTGTCAGCGCAGAGTTCGTGCTGTTCCCAAATACATGGCCGCCGCCCACGACAAACACGCCATTTGCTGCCGCACCGCCTGCGCCCCACCGCGGATATGGAAACACCGGCCCAGGGGCCAGACTGGCCGATGCTGAGGCTGCTGCAAAGACAAATGTCTGGTTGGATGCCTCAAAGTCGTTGAAGCGCTCGCCTGGACGGTTGTTCTGGTATCCTGATGTGTACAATCCAGAGCCGCTGCTGCGATCAGCCACTGCTAAACCCAGCTGCGGGTAGTTGGCGTCAAGCGATGTACTGTGCACGGCAAGCTTGGAGTCAACGTAATCTACAGCATTGCTCAGATACTGCAGGTCGCCCGAGAGCCCGCCCACGATGGCTGCGACGCTACCCAAGTCTAAGAAACGCGGCGCTGCGCGTGGCATACTCATTTGAAGTTGCAACCATTTTCCAGTTTCTGCATCGTAAACGTCGACCAGAGACATGGGCTTGAATGATGCGTCAAAGCCGCCGGCAAAGAGCGCGTAGCGGCCAGCCACCGACCCAGCGCCGATTTCAGACCGGGCAGCGGACAGCCGCGAAGCTGTCCACTTTTTGGCCTTGCGATCATAAATGTCCACCACGTCCGTGTACGAGCCGTTTTGCAACCGACCGCCAGCAAACAGTGCCAACTGGCCGACAGACGTGGCAGAAATCGACGACCGCGGTACAGATAGCATCGCGCCGGAAAACTTCCAGTCATAGATGTTATCAATGACGGTGGGTGCCGCAAGGCTTGCCATCGCCAACAGGCATATACCTGCAATGAACTTGAATAGAGACATGACTAAAACACCCTATGCAAAGTTTAGAAAAGGAGAGAGGGAGAGGTCGGTGAGGACTAGACAGATCTCGATTTATACACAACAAGCACTAACGCAGCACGCTTGAGGTGTAGCGCAGTAGCGCCGTTGGCCAAAAATAGCGTTTCTCTCGCGCAAGAATAGCACGGCACTTGGCGCACGGGCGACGCCGTGCAGTGTCCCGCCTCTAAATTTATCCCTGCGCGTGGCTCTGGTCATTCGGCCTACTTCTTTCCGAACAGATCCAGATAATCTGCCTTTTTGGCCTTGCTGGTGCGACCGGCCATGCCAGATGCTCTGGCTTTTGTGCGGATAGACTTTGACTTGCTCACACCGCCGCCGCTGGTGCGTGTGGCCGGCGTCGCGCGCTTGCTGGGCGCTGCCACCGCTACTGCAGCTGCTGTCACGCTTGGCGCTGCCCGGGTGACTTTCTTGAGCTCCTTCTGCTTCTTGGTAGGGCGTTTGACTGCCTTTGCCGACTTTCCCATGGCTGCGTGTGCGTGTGATGATGCGCTGAAAGACTGGATGTTCCCGATTGACAGAGATGGGCAAGCACGATTGCAGCCAATTAATTGCACCGAGGATGCGCGCAGCGCCAGATGGGCGGCCAGGTTATGGGCAGGCGCCCCGTGCAGGGTCCAGACCCACAGCGTTTGGCTGGCCATTGGCCGGGGGGCCGTCCCGATCCTGTGTCTGTCCTGCCGGGCGCACACGGCCGCTGGGCGGGTGCATGCGCCCTTCTTTTCTTCCAGCACCGCCGTTGATGGGGCGTGCGCCTTGTCTCTTTTCTCTGCCTGGGGCGTGTCTGTATTTTTGTACCTTTTTTGCATTTCTCTGCTTTTGCGGCTCTCGCCTGCTGTAGCCAACCAAACTCCGCTCGCATCGGCCTGGCCTGCCTCCAGCAGTAGCCGCCGCACTAGCCCCGCTTTGCCGCTTGCTTTCCTGCCAACCATGGGCGGCTGTCTGTCGCACGACTACAATGAGGAGGCCCTTCGCAGCGCCGAAATTGACCGTGAGCTGTCCGAAGAGCGGAATCGCCGCGCCGGCGAGGTCAAGCTGCTGTTGCTTGGCAGCGGCGAATCGGGCAAATCGACAATTGTTAAGCAGATGAAGATTATTCACCAGAACGGGTATACGCGCGAGGAGCTGGCGCTGTTCCGCATGACGATATACAAGAATGTGCTGGACTCGGCGCAGGAGCTGGTCGTCGGCATGCAGCGGTGCCAGCTGTTTCCTGCTGACGAGCGCAACCTGGAGTTTGTCAACAAAATAATGGAACTGAACATCGAGCAGAGCCTGGCCATCAACATTACGCAGGATTTTGTTGAGGGCATTGAGCACCTGTGGAAGGACCCAGTCATCGAGAAGCTGCTGGTGCGCACGAACAAGTTCTACCTGATGGACTCGGCGCCGTACTTCCTCAACAACATCCGGCGAATTGGCGACCCAAAGTACCTGCCTACCGAAGCCGACGTGCTGCGCGCGCGGTCCAAGACCACTGGGATCATCGAGACGCGCTTTATGATGAACAACACCAGCATCCACATGTTCGACGTGGGCGGTCAGCGCTCCGAGCGCAAAAAGTGGATCCATTGCTTTGAAAGCGTGACATCCATAATATTCTGCGTCGCGCTGAGCGAGTACGACCAGGTACTGCTTGAGGAGTCGTCGCACAACCGCATGGACGAGAGTTTGGTGCTGTTTGATTCCATCATCAACAGCCGCTGGTTCCTGCGCACGTCAATCATCCTGTTCCTGAACAAGATTGACCTGTTTCGGAAGAAGATCGCCATTGTGCCCCTGAGCAACTACTATCCAGAGTACACTGGCGGCCCGTACACAACGCCTGCCGTGCGCTTCATTCTGTGGAAATTTTCGCAGACCAACCGCGCCAAGCTGCAGCTCTACCCCCACGTCACCCAGGCCACGGACACCAACAACATTCGCGTGGTGTTTGCGGCCGTCCGCGAGACGCTGCTGCAGAACGCTCTCCAGGAAAGCGGCATTTTGTGATCTTCGGCTCAGCGGAGCTACGCCTTAATACATAATTGCGGTATCCGGACCGGGAGCCGCACACTCGCAGCTGCAGCCGGCGCGCGATAGCTGTTTGTTTCTATAAATACTTAGTCGTTGTATTCCGGTTTCCGGTGTTGGGTGGGTAACTGAACAAACTAAACGCGCCTCTACCGCCGGCCGCTGCCCTTCTTGCGCCGCTCGCGCGCCTTGATTGCACGCAGGTCCTTCTTCATGCGCGAGTCGACCATCTTGTACCGGCCCTTGACGCCCCGGGGCCGGCCCTGCACGCCGCGATTGCCGTTGCGCGCCACCACCAGCGTAACCTTCTCTTTGGGTTTGGCTTTGGTTGCACGGTTGATCATCCGGTTGATGCTGCGCGCCTTCTCGGCCTCGGTCATGTCCTCGTTAGCAATAACCGTCTCGGCCTTCTTCTGGATGTTTGCCACGCGCTTCGCCGCCCGCATCTTCTTGCGCGCTTTTGCCTCGGCAACCTTCTTGATCGGCCGCGCATCCAGTGCCTTCAGCTTTTCGCGCAGCATGCGCACCGCCTCTTTGGTCACCGGCAGCGTCTGCTTGCTGTGCTGCCTCTCGTCATCCACAAACCATTCGGGAAGGCCGTTTGTGTCGTTGAATGTGTAGCGGTTAAAATGCCGGTCAACAAGACCGTCCTTTGTGGTCTTGCGGTTGGCCAGATCGCGTATCATGGTCATTGCCTCGGGTGTCGCTAGGTCATAGTCAGCCTGGCGCTCTTCGTCCTGGAGCTCAATGTCGTTGGGGTCGCCGTCGTCTTCGTCGGCTGACGCCACGGCAAAGCTATCGTCACTGTCGCTGGCGCCGTCCGCGCCGTCCTCAATAGCATCATGCTTGCGCTTGCGGCGGCTGGCTTTGGAGGCTGCCTCGCTTTCGCCGTCGATCTCCATTTCCGAGCCGCTCGTTTCGTCGTCGGTGATGTCGTCCAGGCCGACGCCGCCGACGCCCTTGAACACGGGCTGGTCAAACCACATCGCTGCACGCCCAGCCAGCGCCACATCGCTCTTGGCGTTGGCTTTTCCCTTGTGCATCTTCTTGCTCTGTTTTGCCGCCCGCATCATGCCGCGGATCTCTTCGTCCTCGTCGCTATCGGCGGCGTCAGAGTCCGACGCCGCATCGGATGCCATGTCCGAGTCCGACTTGTCCTCGTCAAACCCGTGGAATTCGTCCTCAGCAGAGCGCTTTTTCTTGATGTCGTACTTTGAATCTCGCTCGCGCTTGAGTTCGACAAACTCCGAATACATGTGGTCCATCTCGCGTTCCAGCTGCTGAAGGCGTGCGTGGTCATCATCGTGGTCAGCGGTGCTGCGGTTGTCGGCACCCGGCTCCTCTTCATCATCAGAGCGCGCAGGGCGGGCGCCTAGTCTCACCAGCGTCTCATCGGCCAAGTCCTTCTCGATGTCAATGGTTTCCATATCAACCTGATCCAATTCCGCCCCCGCCACGCCCTTGGCTTTCACCGACGGCCCAAACAAGTCCCCACCGTTGTCCTGCTCCATGCCAATATCGGCCGGCGTGGTCATGTTCAGATGCATGTTTACGAGCTGACGCTGGCGCTTTGCATTCAAACGCCGGCGCTCCTTGCGCAGCCGTTTTGCCTCGCTGGCCACTAGTGCGTCGAGTTCGCCCTCCACGTCGCTGCCGTCTTCGCCGTCTTCATTTTCCACCTTGGGCTGCTCTTCGGCCTTCTCCAGCTGGAACCGCTCGCGCAGACCGGCACGCCACTTCATCAAGATACGAAAGTCTTTCTTGCCCAGCACCTTGAGGTCTTTGCACGACAGCAGAATGTCTTCGGTCGTCTCTGGGAGCTTGGCTGCCTCGAGCGCCTCGGCGGACTCGAAGGTCATCTCATTGGCGCTGCCCAGCGTGCCCACCGGGTCGCGGCTTCTGATAAACTCCATCACGTCAATGCGCTTGTGCTGCGTGTAGTCGCCGTCCTCGTAACCCTCGCGGTGCCGCCGCTTCTTCTTGGTATCAGGCGCAAATATGTCGGTCGATGTCTGCGCCTTGTTCAGCATCAGGTCCTCGAAGACGTACTTTGCGTCAAGGAATCGCGGGTCAATTTTCTTTGGCGCAATGTAGTCCTGACACACAACAAAGATCTCGGCTGACACGTTTCGCGACGACGGCGGCTTGGTGGCCTCGACCTTGCGGAACAGCTGGTTGAACACCCAGATCAGACTGTTGTAGTCCTTGGAGCGGAACACCTTGGTGACAAATGTGCCACCCTTGATAAGGAACTCGGTTGCCAGCTTCAGCGACATCAGCACCAGCTCGGTCTGCGAGTATGCGTCGTGCACCCAGTTGGAGCCGACGTTTGGCGCGCCGTCATGAAGCACCACATCGGCCTTCCATGTCTTCATCTCCTGGCGCAGCCGGTTGCGACACTTGTCCGTCAAGATGTCTTCGGCAAACGTGATCACATTGGGAATCGGCTTGATTGGAACCAAATCGACACCAATAACGAGGCTCTTGACCGGCATGTACTTTTGTGCAACCTGGAGCCAGCCGCCAGGTGCCGCGCAGAGATCGATGAGCACGCGAGACGAGCCCAAAAAGTTGTACTTCTTGTTCAGCTGAATGAGCTTGAACGCCGAGCGGGCACGGTAGCCCTGCTCCTTGGCAAGGTGGTAGTACTTGTCGAGGCGCCCCTTGCCACTCTTCTTCTGGAAGCCCATCCTTTGCGAAACTATGAGCCTACCGGGAGTGCGTTCAGGTATACAAATAAATGGAGACTGCCAAATTCGCAGAAACGACCCGGGTCAAAGGGAAAAAATTTAAGATGGTTTTCTCTAAAAAAAAAGCGTGATTTGAATTTCGGTAATCCCTGAGCAGATCACGCTCATCAATACAGTCTCCTCAAGACTGTATTGTGCAGACCAAGGCAGCTCCTAAACAACAGCACCACCATCCTAGGTTCCCTATCCAAACTGAAATGGTCGGTCTCATGTCATGTTAGGAAAAAGTTAAAAAAAAGTTAAACACCCCTTGGCCGTGCGGTTGCCCCTGCGCATATCCATGCTCACGAGGCAAAGCAGGATCCCCTCACCAGCCGAGGGCGCGAAAAGCAAGGCTAGCAGCAAGTCGTGCCCTGGCTAGCGCTCCTCTGTGTATCGTTGATGTTGATGTTCCCGTCGGCGGCCGCGTGCTCCTGCTGGCCGGCAGAGTCCAGCAGACGCTTCTTGATGTCGCTAGCCAGCTCCAAGAACGCCTCTTCGACATTGATGTTAGACTTTGCGCTCGTTTCTTTGAACTGGATGTTGAACTTGTCTGCCAACTCCTGGCCCATGATTTTGGAAACCGCCCGGCGCTCCTCAATGTCGCACTTGTTGCCAATGAGTATCTTGTTGACACCCTCGCTTGCGTGCTGCTCCACATTCATATACCAGTTCTCAATGTTATTGAATGACCGCTCGTCGGTCACGTCGTACACAAGCAGAATGCCCATAGCGCCGCGGTAATACGCCGTGGTTATTGTGCGGAACCGTTCTTGGCCGGCTGTGTCCCACTACACATAAACAAAGCACGTTAGAAATACGGGCCGGCCGGCTTGGGGTTGGCGTCCCCCGGTGTAGTGGCTATGTCTCCACGGAGCACCTTGGGCGGGCAATACGTACGATTTGCAGCTTAATGCGCTTTCCATCCAATTCGATAGTGCGGATTTTAAAGTCGATGCCGATGGTCGTGATGAACGAAGGCGTGAACTGGTCGTCCGAAAAGCGTAGCAACAGACAACTCTTGCCGACACCTACAAACACAGCAGGCACGCACGCACGCAGCGGTCTCAGCAGCAGAGTTTCGAGGTGGTAGACACTGCATCCGGGAAAAGGGCAAATGCCCAGGCACAGCCAAGTGCACTAGCGCCGGATGTGCCCCAGTTCGAGGGGAAGGCACTTACCCGAATCGCCGATGAGCAGCAGCTTCATCAGGTAGTCATAGCTGGTGTTTTTCTGCGAAGCAGCCATAATGAAGCTATTCCTCTGAGCAAATTTATCGGCTAGTGAACAAGTGGGAGAAAAGTGCAAAAATAGAAAAAGTGCAAAGACAAAGATGGCTGCCAGCCGCGTTTCTCGGTTTGGCACTGGTATGCATACTTTGCACCTCCCTGACTCAGTTTGGTCTGCTTTTGGTCTGCTTATCTTTGCTCCATTTGTTGCCAATGACAGGAACAAAGCCTGATGGAATTCCAGGAAGCCTCATTGCGCTGCTAGTCGTTAGCGTGGTCGTTGGTCTGCTGGCAATTGTGTGGTGCTTCCTTACGACCTGCGTCGGAAGGGAAGCCCTGCTGCATCTCCGTCACTGGCTGAGGCAGCGACAACAGGCCGCCTCGCAGCGCCAGGGGTGGACGCCGCTCCCACAGCACCACCAGGACGTCGACGATAGTCACTATTGATCTTCCAGTAAATATACACTTTATTCACGCCTGCAGACGCTATTCGGCGGCTCCAGGGAGCCCAGAGCTCAGTCAGTTGGCCGACTCGAGCGCGGCAATATCGCGGCGAAGCATGGCAATCTCGGTTTCGGCTGTGCGCACACGCTCTCGGTACTCGTTGTGCTTGCTGGTCACTTGACCGACGGCCGTTTCCAGCCGTTTGCACTCGGCAGCCTCGGACTCGATGCTGAATACCTGGTTCCCCGACGCCTTGAGCGGGATCTCGGGCCCATCAGCACCCTTGGTCAACATTTCAAAAAACTCTTCGGTGGGCTCGCTAAAAATGAGCTCGTCGTAGAAGAAGTTGTTCACAGGCTTCCCCTTGGGCCACGTCTGGCCCATGGTATCCGGTGGATACAGCTTCAGCATGTGGTACAGCGAAATCGGCTTCTCGCCCGACGCCGGTGGAAAGAAAATTTTGGTGATGATTTCAAACTCGCCCCACCCCGTCTCCGTCACCTCATACGGCGGGCTCTTGAACGCGCGGTTGTTGTTGACAAATGTCTCATGCAACTTGAACTCAACTTTGTGGATAAAGTACGAAATATCCTGCCCGTTTGGCCCCCGCAGAAATATCGTCCACTTGTGCGTGTGATCAGTCTTGCGCGTCAGCAGCTCAGTCGCAATGTTGCCGTACATGATCGGCTTGCTGATGACCACGCCCTTCATTCGCTTTCCCGACTTCATGCTGCTATGGCGCTCGGCAAAGACAGTGGTCTGGGAGGAAATGTCTGGACACAGAGAAGAAAGAGAGTGTGCAATCAGCGGCATCACTCACTCGTCCAAACACTAGTAGTCTGATAAATATGCGTGCCAGTACCGCAGGCAGTTACGTGTATAGTCACGTGCGGGAAGCCCGCCAGAGTTTGGGATTGCAGCACTATGGCTGCCGCGCAGCTCAGCAGCTACCTTGCAGAGCACTTTAATTAGCACAGATAAGCAAAAGCTGGCACTACAAAGCCCTGTCAATAAGGTAGTTGCTCGCCTTGTTCACGTCATAGTCGTACATTTCTAAAGCATGGATAGCCTGAGGCCGGCTGAATCCCATGCTTAGCAGCGTGTTCAGCTGCTCGACATGGTCGGTCGACTCTGATGACCCCGGGGCGTTGGGTCCGTCTGCATAGTCAAACTCGGTAAACGCAGATGGCTTTGGCGGAAGTGCGGGGGGCTGGGCATCTTGCGGGTCCTGGGTTCTGCGTGGCGGGACCGGGGGTGGACCCGTAGACGCGCCAAGTGCCGATGGCCCGGCGTTTGTCGATAGCGGCTTCCACTCATCAGGCTTGGGGGGTAGCGCTGGACGCAACGGTATGGTGTCGGGGTTAGAATGTGACAAGTTGTTTGCTGGTGGTCCGAGCCCAAACGAAGTGGAAAACCGGCTGTTATACCCCGGAGACGACGGACCGGGTCGGATGGGAACCGAAGAATGAAACATCGGCTGCATCGGTATCTGTGGGCGCTGCTGCTGTGGCCGGTAAAGTGGCAGCTCAACCATGCTTTGGAACCCCAGGCCGGCGTTGGTCCCGGCTCCAGGAGAAAAGGCCGGCATTGCGCCCGTTTGGAGTGGCTGGTTAGACGATGGGCGCATAGCAAAGCTTGGCGGGACATTGGTTGGCCGCTGCATTTGATCCGCCATCGACATTGGCGGCCGATGGGTCTCTGTAGGCTTTACTGGGGAGTGCGGATGCGGTCCCGCTGGATAATGTGTTGGATCTGGGCGTTGGAGCGGCTGGTTGGACACGGCTGGACTGGTGCCTGGGCTTACCGAAGCAACAGCATCAGCAGCAGTAGCAGTACCGGGCGCCATTAGTGTTGTTTGTGGATATGCAGCTGCGGCGGAGATTGGTCCTCCGCTTGAGTGTGCAATGGGAACCCCTGGGCCTGCTGAATGCGGCCGCTCCACCTGCGGTGTCGGAACAGCCACCAAATTGCTGGCGGGGGTTTCGGATAAAGCGTTGGCCTGTGTGCTGTGCTGCTCGAGTGGCGAGGCCGCTACATCAACCGACGCGCTGCTCTGAAGCCTACTAACGCCGCCCTCGCTGCTAGGTTTGAGCAGTTGGCTGTTGCCACCGCTGCTCGCTGACGTGCCACTCCGTTCTGGCTCCTTTCCCTTGTGGCGGTATTTGCGAGACGCAATCAGGTCGACCATTGACAACTGCTGCTGGGCCTGTTTGAGCATGTTGAATTGGTCTTCTTGCTTCTGCTTGGCAATTTCCTTCATGATTTTCTTCTCGAGCGAGTAGTCGTACTTTGGAATGCGGGTGATTGGCCGGAAGTCGCCGATTGACTCGAACGGAAAGGAGACAGGCGCAGGAAGCTTGAAGGGGAGCTCGAATTTGAGCTTCACGCCCTGAACAAGCTCGCTCATCTCTGCCAAACACGTAGCTGTCGTGCACTCTGTATACAATCGCAAGCAAGAGCAGAGCACACTCTCAACGTCGAATGAACAAAAGCAAAAGTGAATAAAAGAGCAGGGCGAGGGGGGCGGGGCGGAATTTACAGAGCTGAAGGCGCAGCTGGTCCCTCTGGGTGGGAGAAAGCAGGCGAAAAGGCCCACAACTGCTGTCACGTGCGCGCAGACGATCCGCATTTGTCGCTCCCACAAATTCAGTGGCCAGAGCTTCGGCAGCACCTCTGGGCGCGTTCTAGCCAACGCCCAGTGTTGGCGCGCTGGTCACAGGTTTGGGTTATATTCTCATGCTCAGCAGCACGGATGTCCGACAGTACAGATGGGGTCACTGGAGCCTTTCCAGCGGCTGTCTGGCCGCTAAACAGAAGCGAGGCGGCTATCGGCTACATTGCGCCGGATTCGCTGGGGCTTGGAACTTCCGGCTGCCTGCTTCCAGTCTTGCCGGCGCCAGAGAGCAGTGAATCGCCGACCACGCGGCTCCGCTGGCATGCTGCATCAGTGCTTCCTAGCCGGCATGTGCAAAGATGGTTTGTCGAGCCGTGGGCGCCGGTCGTGCTGCGTCCGGCAACACGCGTTCCGGGGTTTCTAAAGCCGGGCCAAGAACTTGCCTACTATGCCATGGTTGACCAGTTTCGGAAGGTCTGCAGTGATATTGACGTTTCTCACGAGCTGATTGCGCAGGCATTCAAAGAGGCAGCGGCCGACAATGTCTGGGACGATCGGGCTCCGGCGAAAGGCAACGCTGTTGCGTGCTGCCGGCCAGCGCTGGCTGATGAGCAAAAAACGGATTATTTAGACTACAGCGTTGGCCCGGATGTGACGGCTACGCTCCGGCACCGGCAGGATATTAGGGCGCATGCCGGATTCGACAAACGAAGAGTGGATCGCGAGCTTAAATGGTCGTCCCACCGCGAGTGGGCTGTTTATGCGGGCGGCGAGTGCAGCAACGAGCTTTGGGCGTTGCCATTGCCTTCTGCCGAAGACAATACGCTGCGGGAATATGGCGTGTGGCCGCAGGAGGACACTGGTCGATCGGTATCCGATGTAGAAACGGGTTCGTGCATGGAGTTTACTACTCAAATCCGCCAGATTCTGGCACAAGAGTTGCATTCGGGCCGTGTGTGCGTGCGCACCGACAGCATGGTCTGCACGGTTAGCTTGACCCAGAGCCACAGCGGACCAAACTGGGTCCCGCAGCTCGAGGCGTGTATTGACGGTAGTCCCTACACGTATGACGCTGGCGATCGCTGGACTTGTCACGCTTCGTGGAACCCCTGGTGCAGCTCTGAATACGCGTTGGCATCTGGAACCGGGTGCATTCGACTGTGGGACTGCGCGACAGACCGCGGCACGGTGCTAAAGGCTGCCAACCCCAGCATTGATTACGACATTCAATGGAACAGTTGCGAGTACTGGAGCTGTCCGCGGCAGCTGCTCTGCGCCAGCCCTACCGAATTAACTGTACTTGACGCGCGCGCTACCGCGGTTCGAACGACGCTTATGTCGCTGAAGGAGTCGCCCTTTGCATATCGCGGCGAGGCATTCACCGCAATCTGTCCGTCTGCACTACATCCGCTGCACGCTGTTGCCGCCTCTACACATGCAATCCGCGTATTCGACCAGCGCTACCCGAAGCAGCCCATCATTGCCTGGGAACATGGATGGGTGCCGTTTGACCCGCCAGTGTATTTAGAATCCACTCGGCTTTCGGACTACACCCAGGGGAGTGCGGCCGGTATATTTGCCGCCACCGAGAGATCAGCCCGTGTGTACAGCTACATCTACGGCCAGGGCGCCAACGACCAGCCGTATACGTCACTGAGCCAGCACCTACTTCGGCCAACGACATCTGCCGCCAATGTCTTTGAAACCATACAGGTTCCACTGGCAATCGATCCGCACGATACTTTGGACTATACCTCTGGGCACACATACATTGCCGACTATCCTACCGGCCGTCTTGCCGGATTCTCGACCCGATTGGTTGCCTCCCGGACAGGCACGGAGACAAAGCGGGATCAGGTATTAGCAAACGGCAGCGCAGTGTGCATTTGCCTCGATAGTTTTGGCGCTGTCACCGGACACAGGTTTGTTGTCGCACCCGATTCTGACACCAGTAACGAAACAACAAGCGGCGAAAGCGCGTGTCCGGCCAATTTGGCGCTGTGGAAAAACGCGCGCGAGATTGATGGCGCTATTTTGGATGGCGCTAGCTTGGTGTTTCGGACTAAATGCGACAGAGACCGTATCAAGGAGGAGTTTTGGGCCGAGCTACGCAAGCGCAGCGAGACCTGTGAGAGTGTGGATATGACCGATTTGTACCGACATTTGCAAACTAGCCCCAGGATCCATGGATCGCATGGCTTTTCGAAACAGCGCAAAGCTCTGCAGGCACGACTGCAGCCATTGCTGGCCAAAGACACATCAGCACACGAACTCATTAATGCGGTCTATGCCGTGCAATCGCCCACGGCATCAGAAATTGGGCGCACCACACTCCCGAAGCAAGCCGGAGATGACCGGTCAATTGAGGGCCTCTTGCTGGATTTAATAGGTGATGCAACTCAGCGAACTGCCGCCAAAGTACCGCTGCTCGAGGTTGTCAGACGCATGTGTCCCAGCCAAGGCTTCAGTACGGCCAATACCGCTGCCAGTGCTAGCGCTGGGCAGTCTGCCGAGGTCGTTGCGCACGCTCATGCTGCTCTCCATGATGTCTTTGCGTCCGAGCCGATTCAGTCTTCTGCGCGCGTGCAGGCAGCGATTGCGCACGCAGCACAGGACATTGCGCTTTCCAACACGCGACTACGCTGGGAAACTTCAGCCACAGACGCAGCCGTCGAGTTTGAGAATTCGGCCCCAGGGCTCATAGCACCAGGCCAGGATCTCAGCGACAAGCTGGGCGACCTCAGCAATGCCGCGCGCTTGCTAGACAGCCTATGGGCGGGCAGCGTCTCCGATGCTGACACGCAGGCCCAGCTGTGCCAGCCGACAGCGGCGGGGATGAGCGGTGGCCGGGCCGAGCGCACTTCCCGACGGAGGCCACAGCAGCCGCTGGGCACTGACAGCCAGGCGACAGCCGCCCCGCTGTCGCTGCCGTTATCGGGGTTTGCATCCGCGCCCACAATCCGTTCGGCGCTGCCGCTGGTCACCGATGCGTTTACACTGGCGTCATCACAAACACTCGGCTCGTCGACTCAGCCCAGAGCCAGTCAGCCAAAGAAGAAAAAAGCCCGCAAATCGGGGTTTTGAACCGGCTGTGGGTCCGTTGTCTCTTGGCTTAGTAACCATTTTTTTCTTCTGCCCTTTGCAAATACAAGCTGCAATTTGCTCTAGATTGGATCTATTTGCGTGCTCAGTATGCCATCGCGTAACTGGGGACTGCTTCGGGGCCGCCCCAAGACAACCTCCATTTTCCGATCGGAGGTCATGTCGCTGATTCAGCTGTACATCCCGTCGGATGTGGCTCGCTTCACGGTATCGCAGCTAGGCGAGATGGGCCTGGTGCAATTTCGCGATTTGAATTCCGAAGTCAGCGCATTCCAGCGCTCGTTTGTCAACGACGTGCGCCGCTTTGACGAAATCGAGCGCAAGCTACGCTATTTGCACAAGCAGATTGAGGCGAATGGCGTGGACGTTTACGAGTTCCTCGACGAGGAGTTTGTTGGCGGCTCGCGCGGGCCACGTGACCTCGACGACATGGAGGAGCGAATCAACTCCCAGGAGAGCCGCGTGCTGAAGCTGACAGCCGCCTACAAGAACCTCCAGCTCAAGCACCTCGAGCTGCTCGAGAACAAGTACGTCCTCGAAGAAGTGTCTTCGCTGTTTACCGAGATTAGCGGTCGCCAGGGCGCGCCGGCAGGCATCCAAGGCGCTGGCAGAGGCGCCGGCCGCGGACAGGATGCAGCGCCGCTGCTAGCCCGGGCCGACACCTCATCGCGCCGCAGCATCGGCAGCCTGGACGCGGCCCGGGCCGGCGATCTTGAAGCCGATATTGGGATGAGCGCCATGGGCCGTGACATAAACGTCGGGTTCATTGCGGGCGTAATCTCGCGCGACCGGATTGCAACGCTTGAGCGCGTGCTCTGGCGCTCGCTGCGCGGCAACATGTTCCTAAACTATGTTGACATTGAGGAGCCTATCAGCGATCCGAATCTCGAAGAGCCGGTGTACAAGAGTGCATTTATTGTGTTTGCGCACGGCGAGTCGCTGCGTGCTCGGGCGACCAAGATCACTGAGAGCCTGGGCGCAACCCTGTATCAGGTGGACAGCAGCGCCGAGCGTCGCCAGGAAGACCTCATCGACACGATGTCGCGGCTTGACGATCTGCTGCACATCCTGATGAACAACAACGTTGCGCGCTTCAATGAGCTGACCAGCGTCTCGGAGCAGCTCAACACGTGGTTTGCGGTAGTGCGCAAGGAGAAGGCCATTTACCATACGCTCAATCTGTTCAACTACGACGCCAACCGCAACTGCCTGATTGCCGAGGGCTGGTGCGCGACCAACGACATTCCGGCGATTCAGTCGGCGCTGCATTTAGCAACCGAAGATGCCGGATCCAACGTGCCGACAGTGCTACAAGAGCTGCGCACCACCAAGGAACCGCCGACGTTTATCCGCACCAACAAGTTTACGGATGGCTTCCAGAACATTGTCGACGCGTACGGCGTGCCCAAGGCCGGCGAGGTTAACCCGGGGCTGTTTACGTGCATCACGTTTCCGTTCCTGTTTGCGCTGATGTTTGGCGATTTGGGCCATGGCTTCTTGATGACGCTGTGCGCGGCGCTGCTGTGCGTGTACGAGAAGCGGCTGGCGTGGCTGGCCAAGGACGAGTCGCTGCGCATGTTCTTCACCGGTCGCTACATTATTCTGTTGATGGGCATCTTTTCAATGTTCACCGGGCTGCTGTACAACGACATCTTCTCGCGCGCCATGGGGTTCTTTGCGTCGGGTTGGGCCTGGCCCACCGATCAGGGCGGCGAGGGCGTCACAGTCGAGGCAACCAAACTCGATCACGTGTACCCGATCGGCATTGACCCGGCCTGGCACCACGCGGGCAACTCGCTGCTGTTTACGAACTCGTACAAGATGAAGATGTCGATTGTGCTGGGCGTCATCCACATGACGCTGGGCATCTGCCTGCAGGTCCCGAACGCGCTGCACTTTAAGAAGCGCATCAACATTCTGCACGTGTTCATACCGCAGATCATATTCCTGTTCTCGATCTTTGGCTACCTGGTGTTTGCCATTATTCTCAAGTGGTCGACCGACTGGTACGCGCGCGATGCCGGCGGTGAGCTGACGCATGTCAGTCCGCCCAGCCTGCTCAACATGCTGATCTACATGTTCTTGAGTCCCGGCAGCGTGAGCGACGACGAGAAGATGTTCCGCGGGCAGGCAGCGCTGCAGACATTCCTTTTGCTGCTGGCGCTAGTGTGTGTGCCGTGGATGCTGCTGGTCAAGCCCATGATTCTGCGCCGGGAGCACCAGAAGATTATCTCAGAGGGCTACGGGCGTATCTCGAGCCACGTGCGGGTCAGCAGCGAGGGCGACGGCATCGGCGGCGCTGTGGTGGTTGCCGAGCAGGAGGAGATGGAGGAGGACGACTTTGATTTTGCCGACATCATGATCAACCAGACCATCCACACGATCGAATTCTGCCTCAACTCGATTTCCAACACTGCATCGTATCTGCGCCTGTGGGCCTTGAGCCTGGCCCACGCACAGCTGTCCGAGGTGCTGTGGACCATGACGTTCCTTCCAACGCTAAAGATGACCGGGCCGTACCAGCCCGTTGCCGTCATGTGCGGGTTTGCCGTGTGGTTTGTGCTTACGTTCAGTATCCTCATTGGCATGGAGGGCCTGTCGGCCTTCCTCCACGCACTGCGTCTGCACTGGGTCGAGTTCAATAACAAGTTCTACGACGGCACTGGCGTCAAGTTTGAGCCGTTTTCGTTCAAGGCTGTGCTCGACGAGGCCGAAGATCAGTAGATCGCGTTGTTGTTTGTTTTGGTCGTTTATAAACCTGATTCTCAATTTACCTGCCATGCCCAACCCACAGCCTGACCGAGGGAACCCCGGCTGTGCTGGGCCTGGGAGTCGCACATGTAGGGGGATGGAGTTGTAGAAAATAATTTTAGTCATGCAGCAGCGACGGGGGCGGCAGCAGCGTCGGCCGCCTCTGTCCCCGCCTCTGCCTCGTTACCATTTTGGTCGGTCTGCTCGTGGTCGTTGAGCAGAGCTGCGTACTCGAGATCGGCGAACTCGACCCAGGGATTGGGGATGCTGGCAAGGAAGTCAATGCGCATCTGGATAACGCTCTCAAACGACGTTTTAGGCAGCGCGCGCATGGAGAGCTGGGCCAGCTGTCTCTGCAAGAACGACGTGCGCGACTCGTGTTCGATAAAGCGCGTCAGGTTCATAAACACGTCAAAGAACATTGGGATCAGCGTCGGCGGCACGCGGCGCAGGTCCTTTAGGGTGACCAGGCCCTCGTGTTTGGGGCGCACCATGTCAGACAGTTGGCACATTAGATCGTCCAGCATAATAATGTCGCCGGCCATCTCCTCCTCCATACGGCTGATTTGCTCATCGTAAAAGTACTCCAGCTCGTAGATGGACAGCACGCCGTCGCCGTCCAGGTCCAGGCAGCGGAACCAGTACTCGACTGCGGTTGGGTGCGTCTTGTCGATCTCCGACAGCAGGAACCAGATAAAGTCGCGGTAGGTCATGCGGCAGTCCGACAAGCGCACGTTGAGATCATAACGCGATACGCCCTTGGCCCGGCGTTTCTCGGCCTTTGCTTTGGCCTTAGCGTCGCTTGGCGCTCGATTGGACACATGCTCCGACGGCTTGCCCTTGCCCATCATTATCCGCGAAATGATGCGCCGCGAAAGCGTGCCGTTAAAGTAGCGCAGCAGGTCGCGGGCGTCCAGCAAGCTGTCGCGGTTCAGGTCAAGCTCAAAGAAGCTGCAAAACAACACGTAAAAGTGCTTGTACGAGAACAGCCCCGGGCTCTCAATGTTTACGTCAATGCCGTCCTCGATTGCAAACAGCATTCCGGTCACATCCGCCCTGCGAAACTGCGATAGCAGCAGCTTCCCGTCCCATGCCCGGCCGGCGTAAAAGATGCGCTCGACCACGGTCTCAGTGTAACTCTGCAGGAACTGGCCCTGGCCTTCTAAGAACTCGAGCTCGTAGTGGTGGTCAACCACATCGCTAACCAGGACCTTGACATCGTCGCGCGTCAGGAACGGGCGCGGTGCTGCCGCATCATCGACAAGGATATTGAATAGCAGCGCGTGCATGTCGGCGCTAGCCCGGCGCAAGCGCATCCACACACGACCAAAGTGCTCGTATGATGGCCACGCTTCACGGTCAGTGTGGCGCGCTCGCTTGCCAATCACCGTGTTGCCTGACGATGGTGAGCTGGACTGCTCACCCATGTCGCGCGTCACATAGCGGAACAGCGCGCGGTTGGCAAATCGGGGCAGCCCGCACTCTTGGGTGACCTTGGCAAAGTCGGCCTCACGCGCGCCAAAGCTACGCTCAAAGTGTTTGCGCGCCTGCCCCAGCTGCTGTTTTACTGCGCAGTCAAACTCGCGGTCAGCGCGCGGATTCAGCGGCGAAACGTATATCTGAGGCACCCCGGCTACGCGGCTGGCCACCAGCTTTCGCCGCTTGTGATCAGCGCTTGCGCCGCTCCGCGTGACTATGCTCGAGCGGCGAGTCAGCGTCGATTGTCTCCGCGGCTGGTCGCTTTCGTCGCCCTTGTCAGTAGTAGTACCTGGAAACTGTGGGTCATCTGCAGTCGAAAGCAGCGGGCTGTGCCGAAGCAGGCCGGCACCTGCACGCACACCCTTGCCGACGCCAATAAGCGGCGAATGGCTATCGGCCTGGGCATCGTCGGCAATGGTGCTAAGGGCCTTGCGTGCTGTCGGCGACTCGAGGTCTAGCCGGAACAGAAGCGAGCGGCTCATCTGTGACATGGTGGGGCTCTCGTCCTCAATGCTGCCGCCAAGTTTTTCGTCTAGCGACAATGCCGGTGAGTCGCGAGCCAGTATGCGAGTCAATGTGGGCGATTCGGGCTCCCCGCGGTTGGGCGTTGCCCTCAAAGTCGGCGACAGCGGCGATGATGGCGAATAGCGGATGCGCAGCCCAGATGCGGTCGGTGAGAACGGATGTGGTGCGTCCTGTGCCAAGTCACTACGAAGCGCGCGCTTGCGGCTGCTGACAACTGGACTAAGTGGTGGCAGACTCTCGGGGCTGCCGGTCTGAAGGATGCGCGCCCGTTTGCTCAGCGGGCTGGCCAGCCCACCAACGCCCCGTCCATCGCGCGCGTGCTGGCCAGTGCCGGCGGCTGCATAATGCCCGTTTGCAGCGCCCTCTGCGCTCAGCGGCTGAAACAGCCCCGAGCCATGCAGCCCGTCGCTATCAGCATCAGCAAGGCTTTGCTGCCGGAGCCGCGACGAAATGGTCGAGTTTGGTCGAGGCGACTTTAGGTGTGGCGACCATCGCGGGTTCAGGCTAAGCTCGTCGGCCTGGAGGATAGGCGATGAAAGCGCTGGGTTGGCCGACGGCGCCCGGTCCTTCTTCTGCGGTGTGGCCATTGGGGGCATGTTCTCAGTGGCAAGGCCCATTTTACCGTATCGTCAACAAACACGAAAACGAGTGGAAGAATGCGCGGGAATGCGAGCACGCACGCAACGACGGGGAAATGCTGCAAGCCGGTTTGGTTGTATTGGTGCGGGTGCGGGTGTGCCGCTTGGCCGGGAAATGGTGAGTGAAATTCGTATTGTATGGCAGAGAGAGCAAGCAAGCAACAAGAAAATTCTGCTCGAGTTCCTGAGAAGAAGCTTGTTTACGAATTACTGCAGGCTCGCGTTTCACGGCTCGGCGATTATCCGAGAGGCACTCGGCGTCGAGATTTGCATTGTCGTTGGCAAAGACTCCCCGGCACCATGCCATCCGGCCCGGTTCGGCAGGAATGTCGCATCCCTCAAACAGGCTCGCACCAAGAGACGCGGTGCACATCGCCATGGCAGGGGGGCAGTTCGCACGCATATGGACGGCAGCAAGCAAATACTATGCGGCCTGGACGAGTTTGAGCAGCAGCGCATCGAACATGTCCGACCGGATTGGCATTTCCAGGTTGTAGAACGGGTTCTTCAGCGCATAGTCGCAGTATAGCCTGTACACGCTCGTCAGCATGTCAGCCAGGCTCACCTGCAGTAAGTCGGTGGCAGCAATGAACTTTATTCCAGTCGGCGTCTGGAAGCAGTGCAGCCGAAAGTTTTTGGTGTCGATAGTCTGGATTCCCAGATCGCGAGTAGCACCACCTTTAAGTGCTGGCGATATCCGTGCAGCCAGCGCATGGATTCCGTGGAACGTGCCGGCAAATATCAGAGCTTCGTTTGACGTGAGCTGCGCTAGCTGGCTGCTATAGTTCCGGTTGTATATAAGGCCGCCCGACCGGTTTATAATAAAGACAGCGTGGATCATTGCTCGAGAAGCACGGCTGACAAGGGGCGAGCGGGAGTATACGATACGACAGCGGCACCGCTTCCCAGAACAATGCACAACCCGGGGTTTAACATGTACTGCCGTGAACTACGCTTAAATGGGCGCATATCACGTGCGTGATATTCCCACCTAGCCCACAGTCTACCTTCTCCTCCACAGACGCTCCTCCTGGTTTGCCGGTCCGGGGCTGGATCAGGCCACAGTTGGAGCACGGGGGCTGGGGACTGTGCTGCGCGTGGTCCGTGGCGGTTCCTGGCAGCCAATCGAGCCGAGCGCAGGGAGCCGCGGCTCGCCAGAGCCAGTGCGAATCACGGCGCGCGGCGTGGAGACAGCCAAAGGCAGTCTTCAGCTGCGAATTGCATCGTTTTAAAAAGTCCAAGACGCCCAATCCTACTTCTGGTGTCCCGCATGGGGGTTCTTGTGTCTGGAACGCTGTATTTTTACCGACGCATAAACTATGGACGAGCCGGCTACAACAACAGCAGCAGCAGCAGCAGCAGAGGCAGCAGCAGAGGCAGCGACAACAGCAAAGGCAACAGGAGTTCACGTCGACCGAGTGACGCAGCTACAGGATAGCATTGACCAGGTAACAAAGATCAGACACTGACTCTGGGCTACCTTGGACCATGACAAAGCCTGCCGTACCAGCTAATGCGCGTCTACGACCTATGATGTAGCAATGCGAAATGCTGTTCAGCAGTCTCCATTACCTCCACAAGCGGGCTGGCATGGTACAGGTCACATCGAGCATACCAGTGACCCAGCAGAACAGCGAGGCCGAGGGTGCCGACGCGTTCAGTCTGCGCACACGGGATATCGCCACCGACATATGCCGCCAGGCCAAAAAGATCGATACACTGATCGAGTCGTTACCCGGAGCATCGGTCGCTGAAGGGAGCCAGGAGGAGGAGTTTCAGGAGCTAAACCGGGCCAACGAACAGGCGACGGCTGAGCTGCAGCAGGCAGACCAGCAGGCCCGCGCGTTGCGAGACCGCTTGTCAATGATATTGAAGGACATTGCCGACAAGTCAGGAAAGAACTGAACGGCGTTTAGCTGGCGTTGGTTTGGTTATAAGGGATTTCTTGAAAACGGACACTGTTGAGTCTATAGAAAGGCACGGCCACCAGGCCCAAGCCGCGGTTACAATAGCTGCTCGCCTGCCTGCCTGCCTCCAACGCAACCGATTGCCGAGCAGAGCGGGACCCTGCACGTCCGGCAGCGCTGTGCGGGCCTGCCACCTAGTTCTCGACGTAGCGGCCCTTGATATCCTCCCACTTTGTGCCGGCAGTCTTCTTGTCCCAGTATTTGTCGAACATCGAGTTGAAGCCAATGCTGAACACGACACCGGTCGCAACAATGGTGGTGAAATACGTCGACTCCTTCTTGAAGAAGTTCCTGTACGCGAATGAGCTAAGCGACTTTACGAATCCGCTGACCATGGCTGCTGCTAAAAGTGCAAATTGAAATGATTCACTGGAAAAGAGGCGGAAGCAGCACCAAAATGGCTCGGCCAGTGCTTATCGCTTAGCCGAGCCGCGGGCATTCGAGCCGCTTGGACTGCACAACGTTGGTTTACTGCCGCGCGGTTCGGACGAATAGGCGGGCGTGTTGGCTTCTCTTGCTGTGACGACAATTCTAGACCTTTTCTTCCACGCATGAGTGTTATGGCCCCCGAATCTACGGTCCAAATGGCAGATGAGTCGCGCGCCGCAGTGCCAGGCAAGGCAGCCCGCCCGTCGCGGCCCGATTACGATAAACACGATCAGGAGGTGGCCAGTATCGACGCTGAAATCGACAGGCTCCGCAAGGAACAGGTAAGCAGACCCTCTAAGATCGCGCGCAGATGGACACACGGTGGCATTGGACGTAGATAGACGCAGCAACTAAACAGCCGACAGGGCGGCACAACTTCCACATGTAGGATGCACTGAAAGAAAGGCTGAACAAGACCGACACGCGCAAAGGGCCCGCGGCCGAGAAGCGCAACCGGCTGGTGTCGCGCCTGCAAGAGATTCGCACGGAGCAGAGCGGTCTGCGCAAGTCGCGTGGCAAGGTGTTTGACAGACAGGCATCGCTCGCGGCTTCGATCGGCAAAAACACGGCAGCGCTGAAGGCACAGCAGGCCAAGCTAACGTACAAATCGACCGGCGAGATTGACGAGGCAATAGCGCAGCGGGAGGGGCAGATCGAGTCGGGCAAGCTGCGAATTGTCGAGGAGAAGCGCCTAGCCAACGAAATATCGGGTCTGCGCCGGGCTAGAAAGCATGTCGAGCAGACCGAGGCTCTGCAAAAGATGATCGATGCTGATGTCGCTGAACTGGCCGAGGTGGACGCGCAGCTGGGCGACACCAACGCGCAGGCGCTGAGCGAAGAGCACGAGCGGCTGCAGGGCGAACTGGACGGGCTGAAGGCGTCGCAGGGCGAAGGCCAGCAGAAGCGCAACGAGCTCTACGACGAGCGCGCGCGCATACTGAAGGCGCTGGACAGCGCGCGCGACAAGAAGCGTGCGCTACAGGACAACTTTCGCCGGCAGAAAAATGCGTTCTTCCAGTGGCAGCAAGACGACCGTCGCCGCCGGGTGCAGGAGGAGAAGCAGCAGCGCATCCAGGATCAGCGTGAGAAGCGCCTGGCCCAGGCGCAGGAGCAGCGCGAGGAGGCCAACGTGCCGGCATTCCAGGAGGAAATTGGCAGCTGCGACACGCTCATTGCCTATCTAGCCGGTCTGCAGTCTTCAACAGGCAGCAGCGGCAACCGGTCTGAAAACAGCACGCGGCCGTCGTCAGCGGCGAGCAACGCGCGGACCGTCGACGCCAATCAGCATGTGCCGGCGGGCATGGTGGCAGTGAAGAAGACCGACAACGATGAGGCGTACTTTGTCGGATCTGTCAAGAACAAGAAGAAGCACGCGCGCAAGGACAAGACGAACGGCGCAAAGTCCGACGCGCTGAAGCTGCCGCTGGCCGTTGCCGAGAGCCTGCTGCAGCTCCAGGTTGCCATACCCACGTCGGTGTCGGCGGTCGCTGCCACTGTCGAGAAGCTGGCGGCGCGGAAGCAGCACTTTGTTGACCGCCAGCCCGCAGCCACCGCTGAAAACCAGCGGAAGGCCGAGGAGAAGATCACCAAGCTGCTATCTGAGCTGGAAGTCGACGAGAAGATTGCAGCATAGCTTATTTACGATTCAGTCAACCAGAAGCGCCATTCTCATGGCCTCACAACAGACATTGCGTGGCAGCAGAGCCGGCCGCAAATGGCGCAGACGAGTAAAAGTATGGAATTTATCTGGACTTACAGGAGAGAACAAATGGGGAGAGAGCGGGCTAATCTACAGGGGCCGGTCTGGAGGGTGGGGGCGGTGTCGCCGCTAGTTGAATTCATTCTGGCCCATGTTGATGCCAAAGAACCGCACGCGGTGGAACGCCGGGAGCTTCGCAATGAGGACGATAAGCACGGCAGTAAAGTTGATTATGAACGTGGCCACGTCATAGTTCGAATAGTGGGTGCTGATCAGGAACCTACAGAGCACCGGCAGTGTGAGCTGGTTAGCGCAATATGTTGGCGCAAGCCGTGGACCCAGGAAACCTGCAGAGGCACGACCGCTACTTACACAATAATCGGGACAACTGTCAGGAACTTTTTTGTTGGCGTGTACTGCTCGCCGTTGTCCATCTGCTCCCACAGCGTGAGGTTGTCGTAGGCGCCCTGGTTGACCTCAAACGGCGTGCCGATGATGCCGTGAAACATGATGTACTGGAACAGGCAGTACGACAGGTTGGTCAGCGTCCAGCTGAGCTCGGGCGTTGTCCACGGAACCGTTCCGAATACCAGCCGCAGCGCGATGATCACGACAATGTTTGTCGTCCATGAACCTACAAGAGCAGCGCTGCTGGGTTAGTGTCCACACCCACTGGCGGCGCGTGTATGTGTCCGGACCAGGTCCCGGCACCCTCCCGGCACCGTCCGTGCTGTGCGTACCCTTCAGATTGACCCAATGCGAGTTTGGGTTGATTGAGTGCTCGTTGAGATTGGCGACCGAAGCCACCCGCTGTACAAGTGTGCGCATGCCCGGCGACGGCAGGCTGGAGGATTGCAATGGTGTCGAAGTGGCAGAGAGGCGACCACGCAGAGCAGGCAATAAGACAAAGAACAGAGAGAAGAGGGGACAAGCCGAGCAATTCGAAAAACGAGGCGGTGTGCCGCTTTTCCGCCAGATCCGCTCGATCTGGCCTTGTCCGCCTTTTTCTTCTTTGCCCTGCTTCTTTTTTCCACGTTGTCCGCTCCGCTCATTCCGCGTCCTCTGGCTGGCCTCGGGCCGGTTGCCAGCGTGTGGCAGGCAGGCACTGCTCTGCCTGGTGCGTCCGGCGGGTCCCGCTCACCTTCTGCCACGCGCTCTGGCGCGTGGCTGCCATTCTAAACCCCCTGTTTTTGCTATGCGCTCCCGGCCTCTGCTTGCTGGGGGGAACCCCGGCAGCCGCAGAATCACCCGGGGAGCGTGTGCTTACAGCGCGGTCTCCCGACCGCAAACACACGTTTCTTCTGGCGTTCTTTTGGACTCTGTGCGCTCTTCTACAGTGCGCCGGCTGGCGGCTGCGGGGGCAACTGCAGAGGCGTAAAAGTAACCTGCCACGAGCTGCCGCCGGCTGCCGGGCTTTAAGGGGGGCCAGGTTGTCTTGCCTTGCCGCCAGCACGCGCCGCTGCTGGGCCGGTTACGCGGCGCCGGCCGGAGCTGCTTGGCCAGGGGACCGAGCAAACATGGGCAGCGTGGACCGGAAAAGAGGTAGGGAGTTTGTGCCACATGATGAAACCGAGCTTGAACCGGCTGATATTGACGGGCTCTGCTACCGCGGGCAGCGCTTGGGCAGAGGACTGTTGGCAAACGGGACGCGGGCCGGCTGGGAGGTTCGTCCTTGCAGCTGTTTGCCCGGCGTCCGGTGCCCTGTCTCTCCCGCGCCGCCCCAGCAGGCGCCAATGAGCAATGCCATGCCCAGCATCGACTCTGAAGGCACACCACCGCCCGAGACTGGGCATAAAGTTTTTTTGTTGCTGTCCAGTCAGACCAAATATAGTTGAATTTCCAAACACCGATCACGCGGCCAATCAGCGCGCGTTGTCCGCCTTGGTTAAAGGAAAGGGGCGGGCAGATCCTTGGACCGGCTTGACCGGCGATTGTTGTTGCTTTCGGCTGGGCGGCAGCCGACGCCCTGTTTCTCCTTAGCTTACTCCTTTTTTCCGGGCGGCTGCCACTGTACTTATTAATGTTTCCCTTTGCACGCGTCCATGGAATATAACCCTGCCACAACCACCGGAACCGTCGCCGCTCCCGAGTGGCTGGAGCTGTTCGACCCGCAAACCGGCCGCGTTGTCTACGCCAACATTGTACGTATTCTGAGCTGCTTGGTGCCGCAGCCCTGGAGCCGCGGCGGAGCTGCAGGCAGCAATGCAGCAACCAGCAACTCGTCCGCGCATGCACGTGCAATCAGCAACCTGCTTCTAAAAGTGACATATGCTCTCGCCGCTGTACTGTAGGTCACCGGGCAGTGCAGCTGGGCCCGCCCGGCATCGCCAATGTATGTATTGCATGAGCTGAAATGAGTGCGAGCAGGAAAACCGGATTGACGGCTAACTCCTGCACGCGCCCGTATCTGGGATCTGTAGTGCTGCGCGCGACCCCAACGGCGAGTGGTGGGAGCTTGCAGACGACGAGTCGGGCGTGCCGTACTACTACAACTCGACCACGGGCGCAACCGAGTGGGACCCGCCGGCCGGTGCGACGATCGTACCGTTCCATGCGCTGCTGACGTCGTCTGTGGGCAAGCGCCTGTCGCTGATGGTCTCCAACCGCGGCTCTGTCGCGTTCACAGCCGACCAGGCGGACTCGCTGTCACGCCGGGCGTCGCGGGCGTCACTGTACAGCACTGATGGCCGTGTGTCACGCAAGGGCTCGCTGGCTCGGGCCGCTGCGTACTCGCCTGATTCGAGTGAGGCGGTCTGTCCGCTGCCTGCCGCCGACATCCACATTGCGGACGCGGCAAAGTCGTCGTCGATTGCTCAGACGCAGTCACGACTGGAGTCGGGCGACCGCCCGGATATCGGCACTGGTGGTGTCGAGGCTGACATCGACACGGCTGCCGCTGACGCCGATCGGCAGCGCCGCATCTCTGCGCAGCGGCACAGCCAGTCCGAGACGGCGCTGGAAACCCTGAAAGAGGCGCTGGACGCGAGCCATATAGCCGACAACACCAGCCAGCGGGCCACACCGAAGAACGCAGTAACGCCGGCGTCCGCAAGCGTTGGCGGCGATGGCGATAACGAGGGAGAGGACGAGGATGAATTTGCCGACGAGCGGCGTGACCACTTTGATGAGACGCCGGCAAGCAACATGTACCTAGGCCACGCCGACTACAGCGTGCCGGCGTCAGCAACAGTCGAAACATTTGGCCAGTCCGAGCTGGCACAGCGCGGTGATGGTATTGGCCTTCGGCCACGCATCCGCAGCGAAGCGTCGGGCGCCAGCGGCACCGGCGCCGAGCGTATGAGCGCGCTGGACTACTTTCCGCGGCAAAACTCGATCAACTCGGTCAGCTCGGTTATGATGCACTCGCACCGCAACCGCAGCATGCCATCCATCCGCGCCGATAGCCGGCTGTACGGCATGCGCACGTTCGCCAGCACGCAGTTTGCTGCCCAGAAGCGCGGGTTTCTGCGGCGCAAGGTGCCCCTGGAAGAGATGGTGTCGTACACGTCGGAGGCGCTGGCACGGCCGCTGATGAACCTGCCGCGCGAGCTGATCCGCGACGCAGTGCGCAGCTTCCGCGTAATGCAGCGGCACATGGGCAACGTTGAGGGCGCTGCGTCGGACAGGTTCGGCGATGTGCTCTGGCTGTGCAACACCGGAATCCGTGCGCCGCTGATGCGAGACGAGATCCTGTGCCAGCTGGCCAAGCAGGTCACCGGCAACCCCAGCCCGGGCGCGGCCGAGCGCGGGTGGACGCTGCTGGCCGTGCTGCTGTACGCGTTCCATCCGTCGCAGATGCTGCAGCCGCATCTGGAGGCGTTTGTGGACGCTGCCCCGGTGCCGACGCTGCAGCTGCGGCGGCTGCTGCGGGTGCAGCTGAACCGTGTCAAGCGCACAGGCGGGCGCGCAGGCGAGATGCGCAAGAGCGAGCTACGGCTGGCGATGACGGTGCCATCGCGGCCGCTAGTATTCGGCGGCGCGCTAGACGAGATTGTCGCTAGCCCGGATCTGGTCAACCAGCACACGGGGCTGCCGCGCGTTTTGGAGCAGCTCGCGGCGCTAATTGGCAGTCTGGGCGGCGACCGCACCGAGGGCCTGTTCCGCGTGCCTGGCGACGCCGATGTGGTGGCGATGACGCGGCTGCGCATTGAGGCCGGGCAGCTGGATCTGTCGCATGTGCAGGACCCAAACGTGCCGGCATCACTGCTCAAGGAGTGGCTGCGCGACCTGGCCGAGCCGCTGGTGCCAGAGACGCTGTACGAGCAGTGTGTGTCGGCGCCCCACGATCCGGGGACGGCACTGAGCGTGCTGGCGCTGATGCCCGAGGCGTCGATGCGCGTGCTAAAGTTTCTGCTGCGCTTTCTGGCCGGGCTGCTGCAGCCCAGCGTGCAGGCACGCACCAAGATGAGTGCCAGCAATCTGGCACTGGTGTTTGGGCCCACGCTGCTGCGCAACCCGGCCAACGACCTCAAAAACGCGTTTGCATCCTCGTCGGGTGAGCAGGCCTTTGTACTCGCGCTGCTCGCGTCGTCTCAGTCCGCTTAGCCGCAGGCATTTACTTTAATTACTAATAAAGCTTTAATCACCAAAGCCAAGCCAAGTTAAGCTGTTAGGAGGTCATTGACTTTAGAAATCCCGAGACGATCTGCTCTGCGGCCACACCCGGCGGAATGGCGCCGTCAAGGACATCCGCCTCGAGCGACTTTGCAAAGGCGCGGGTTTTTGCATCGCGGTCCAGCTTTGCCAGCAGCAAGTGCGAGACCTCGCGCCACATCCACTTTTGGCGTTGCGCGGCGCGCAGGGCATCCCACTCGCCCGAGCGCGCCAGCACGTCAAAGTAGTGCAAAACGGTCGACCACACGCGGTCCAAGTTGTGGCCAGTGGCGGCCGACGCACGGACGACTTTGGGGCACCACGAGGCCCTGCGGGGGATCATCAGGTGCAGGGCGTTGAGGATTTCGGAGCGCGTCAGGCTGGCGGCCAGCTCCATGGGCCCGTCGGCCTTGTTCACCACAACCAGGTCGGCCAGCTCCATGATCCCGCGCTTGACGCCCTGCAGCTCGTCGCCCGACCCGGGCTGCATCAGCAGCACAAACATGTCGACCATGTCGGCCACCATGGTCTCCGACTGGCCCACGCCGACGGTCTCCACCAAACAGACGTCGTAGCCGCAGGCCTCGGCCAGTATGATGGAGTCCAGCGTGTTGCGCGCCACGCCGCCCAGGGAGCCGCGGCTCGGCGACGGCCGCACGTAGGCGGCGTCGGCCACGCTCAGGTCCTGCATGCGCGTCTTGTCGCCAAGAATCGAGCCGCCCGACCGCGCGGACGACGGGTCCACGGCCAGCACGGCCACGCGGTGGCCGCGCTCCAGCAGCAGCATGCCCAGGGCCTCGATGAAAGTCGATTTGCCGACGCCGGGCGTGCCGGTCAGGCCGATGCGCAGGGCACGCGGGCGTGGGATCCGGACGCACTTGGACACCAGCTCACGTGCCTGCTGGCGGTGGTCTGGGCGCGTGGATTCGACCAGCGTGATGGCGCGCGCCAGCGCTGCCCGGTCGCCGGCGCGGATGCCATCCACCAGCTCGGACACCGAGCGAGACGACAGCGGTCGCCGGCGGGGCGCCAGCCACGCCATATACCAGAGAGCTCGGCGGTCGACGGCCAGCACGCGCATTAGAAGCTGAATTTGTTCAAAAAGCAAATATAAAAGAATGGGCTGAGAAGAGAAAGGAGCAAGCTGGCAGAGATTATGCGAGAGGGAGAGAGCATGTGCGCTCAGGCAGGGCCGTCGTGGTCCACATCCATAGAGCCGTCATCGATGGAGCCATTCTCGGCAGGCGCGGCCGACTCGCTGGCAGCCACGGCGTCTGACGCAGCGGCAGAGGCTGGCGGCGGCGACACGGCAGCGGCGTCGGAGGCGGCCGAGATTGCGGCCGACGCCAGCGCCGACGCCTCGGTGGGCAGGCTCGGCGACGCCGGCGTGGCGGGCGTGGCGAGCGCAGCGGCATCGGCCGGGATCGGCGGCGGCGCCTCGGCGGCAGCGGCAGCAGCAGCGGCGGCAGCCGAGGCGTCGGGCGGGGGCTGGGCCGGCGACTCGGCCGGCTTGGGCAGCGCAGTGGGCGGGCGGTCGATGTGGGCGTTGTCGCTGGCCTTGAATGCGCTGGCGCCGTTGGCGGCGGCAATGCGGGCGGCGGCGCCGCTCTCAAACAGGCTCATTTTCTTCTTCAGGGCCCAGCACTCCTCGACCAGCTGCTGGCGCTGGCGCGCCAGGTCCTTGCGCTCCTGCTCCAGGGCGGCCTCCATCTCCTCGAACTGGCGCATTTTGAGCTCCAGCTTGCTCATCTGCAGCTCGACGGCGCGGTGCACCATGGACTCCAGCTGGCGCTCCTCGTACTCGGCCAGGCGTGCGGCCTTGGCGGCGGCGGCGCCGAGCGCAACGGACGACGCATAGGCCAGCTCGGACTCGGGCGGCAGCTCGGAGCGCTGGGCCAGCGTGACGGCGGGCGGGGAGTTGATATTGGCGGGGCTGTCGATGTCCATGTCGGCGGGCTGGGCGTTGTCGGCGGCCTTGTCGAGGTTCTGGGCGTTGTCGGCGGGCTGGTCCTTGTC
>JANBPA010000048.1:0-44106 GCA_027575275.1 Coemansia sp. RSA 2711
GAATCTTGCCGTAAGCGCGCAGCTCGAGCTGGTCCGACGGCCTGAGCCGAGGGCCGATCGGGTCGAAAGTGGTGCTGTCTTATATGCTTCATTTCGGTATTTACTTAAAGCGCTTGCTTGCGGACGTTCGGATATATATTTCTGTAGAGGACTAGCAAAATCCTAACATATAACTACAGCAAATTTATTCGACATGTTTGGTCACCATAAGCAGACCATCAAATTACATCGCATAAAGTAAAAGATCACCGATAGCAGTCATGTTTATTTGCCAGCACAACTCGGCTTATTAAGAAATACTAGCTAAATATGAGTGGAATCGGACCGCAAATACCGCCAGAGATAGCAGCCAAGCTTGGTATTCGGACGGGCGGCAGTGAGCCAGCCGAGGAGCGGTCGCAGATAGGGCCGACAATGCCACCCGCGGCAACCGCCAGCTCGCCGAAGGATGTCGAAAATAACGAGGACTCGGACAGCGGCGATGATAGCGATGCTATTGGGCCGTCTGTAAGTCTTGCCGGGTATTCGGCGGAGCAAGCGCAGCAGCAGACGCTTGGCAAACTCGACGCGCAAATGGAGCGCAGCCAACCGGACAAATCCGCAGACACGAATGGCCGAGGCGAATGGATGCTAGTCCCGCCGTCAGCCAAAACCGCCAAGCAGGCAAAAGACGCCGCGCTTTTCGATGAAAGCTGGACGCTAACGCCCGAGCAGCGCCGGGAAAAGCGCGAAAAGGAGCGCGAAAAGGAACGCGAAAAGCGGCGGCAAAAGCAGCAGGCGCCGGGCGTGCAAAATCAACAGCAGGACGCGGAACAGGCGCAGTGGGTGGATGACTATAACCGTGCGCTGCGGCCCAAGAGCTTGATGGAGATGCACGCAGAGTCGAAGAAGAAAAAGAAGGATAAGAAAGGCAAGCGAGCACACGGCGATGGCGAAGACGACGACTGGAAGCGCCAGCGGTTCGACAGAGATCGCGACTTGGCGTCTACCAAGCGGAAAGGCGATGGTCGCCAGAAGGCTGCGGTGATGGATGCAATAGGAGCCTTGGCCGACAAGTATGCGCCGGGAAAGGGCGGGTCGTTTTTATAGTTTTATTAGCTGAATAAACTAGGTAGCTGAAAACTAGGGTGGCATTTTAGCAGCAGTCGTCGCAGCAGCAGAAGCAGCACTCGCAGCACTCCATCAGATATTCCAGGGCACAGAAGGCCAGCACTCCGAGGCAGCACGCCTTGCAGCAGCCCATGTCAGACTTGTTGTCCTTGGGCGCTTCCTGTTGAATTATTACGGTTTGCGGCGGGTTGTACCCGCCTTGGTTTGGCGGCGGCGGATAGTAGCCACCACCCTGCTGAGGCTGTCCGTATCCTGCCTGCGGGTCGCCTGGGTAGCCGCTAGGGTGTCCTTGGTAGCCGCTCATGGTGGATAAAAGAAAAACAAAAGACAAACCTGGGAAGAAAAGCAAGGCCAGTTTGAGCAGTGAGTCAAGCGACAAGCGGATTTATATATCCGACTCTGTCTTCCAGAAGCCCCCCTAAAAAAGAAAACTATTTATTTTGTTGAGCTGCATGTTTCTATTATTATTCCTCGACCAACCGTTTCGGTATATTGGCTCTTCTTTGTGCGGGCTTTCTTTTCGAGCACTAGCAAATGCACGGCTAGGCGAACAAATGACGAGCTTTAGAGCTGGGGGCGACATGTCACCCAGCCCATGCGCGATTATCGCTTCAAGCATGAGAAGCCATGTGGATTTTTCCTAATTTTTAGAGGTGGGTTTGCAAACATGTGAATGATGTGTATTTGCGCATAAACTATGCTGAAGCTGGCGTTATGTAGAAAACTGTTAGGTGCAGGCATCCAGTAGGCAGCAGCAGCACATTCCAGCCATGCAGGCTGTGCAGCAGCTGCTGTCGTCTTGTTTCTGTGGCTGCTGTTGGATTATAACGGTCTGAGGTGGGGGCGCTGGCTGGTAATAGGCACCAGGCGGGTAACCACCCTGCTGACCTGGTGGCGGTTGGTAGTATTGGCCTGTATTCTGCTGGTAAGACATATTCGCGCAATATTAGCTATAAAAATCACTAAACAACGAAAAAAACCGAGTGTAAGAAAGGAAGAGGCGGCCGGCCCGAATCCCGCGGGCTGTCGAGCCTTTTAAGCGCCAGGCCACAAAAAGAAGCGTGTGTTTGAAATCCTTTTTAACCCAAAAAGCAAATGAAAAGGATTTTCTTGGCGGATTTAGAAGCTTCGGCTCGCTTTGAGTCCATAGAAACGAATTGCCGGCTCCCTTCTGTAGATTAAAATAGAAAGGACTATAGACTTTGTATAGTATAACTCGAACTATGTACTAAAAAAGAATTAGCAGAGGGCGTCCAGAGCACAGCACGCGAGCATGCCGAGGCAGCACGCGCCACAGCACCCGCACCCTGAGTCTTCCTTGCGCTCTTGCTGCTGCACATAGACGGTCTGAGGCGGCGGCGGCGGCTGCTGGTACCCCTGCTGCGGATATCCTTGCTGCGGGTATCCTTGCTGCGGGTAGGGCTGCTGGCCGTAGCTGCCGGGAGGCGGCCCGTAGTTGCTTGGAGGCGGCCCGTAGTTGCCCTGCGGCGGCTTGCCGTAGTTGCCGTACTGCGGCGGCTGGGACTGATGAAGGTACTGGGGTTTCTGGTCGTATTGGTACTGGCTCATTGTCGATAAAAGTGTACAGAAAACAATAGTGTAGAGAAAATAATCGGAGAGGAGAGCTTGTTCCGCGTTTCTTGGCAGATAAAAATACACCGCAGAGCTTTTTGCTTGATCACCAGAAATCAATTGCTTCTAGAAAATCTACCTGGGTTTATCTTCCTCTCTCTTATTTTTTTTCTCGGCATGCAAAGACAAATGAATTTGGTGCGTCAATTCAGCACCACGCGGCGAGTGCTGTCGCATATCGGCGGAGCGCCGATTCGGTACTCGAGCGAGGTCAAGATCGAGCACCTGCCGACGCAGTTCAGCACCACGGATGCGCGGTTTTTTAACAAGACCACGCTTAAAGTCAGCGGACCGCTGGGCCACCGTCTGATGCCCATTGAGCCGTTTGTCAAGCTGCAGTTTTCCGAGCACGACCGGGAGAGCGAGGTGCTGGTGTCGGTGCACGACAGCCAGGAGAAGAAGCAGCGGCAGATGTGGGGCACGACGCGCGCGCTGATCAACAACTGCGTGATTGGCGTAACCGAGGGATTCAGCGCGAGGCTGCGGCTAGTGGGCGTTGGTTACCGGGCGGCGGTGGAGCAGGGGAAGCTGGTGCTGCGGCTGGGCTACTCGCATCCGATCACGGTGCCGATTCCCGAGGGGCTGAGCGTGTCGGCGCCGGTGCCCACGCGCGTGCTGATCTCGGGCCTGGACCTGCAGCAGGTCAAGCTGTTTGCGGCCAAGGTCCGGGAGTGGAAGAAGCCCGAGCCGTACAACCAAAAGGGCATATTTGTCAACGACGAGACGATCCGCAAGAAGGAAGGCAAGAAGAAGTGAATTTTTTTAGTCTATTACATAAAGCGGCTTACGTTGGCATAGGCCATGGCCTTGACGTCGGGGTGCGGGACGGCCGAGAACTTGTGGTAGGAGCAGTTGAGATCGGGGGTGATGCGGATGTACGCGCCCTTGTTGGTCGCGGCGTCGCAGTAGTTGGGGGCCGAGAACACCGTGACCATCTGCCCGTTGTGGGCAATCTCGTAGCCCTCGTCCATCTGCTGGTGGCTGCGAATAACCATCTGCAGGCCGTTGGCCTCGCAGAACTCGCGCGTGACGTCGGGCCCAAACTGGATCGCGGTTCCGCGCGGGCTGGGCGCGCGGCCGTCCTGCGACTGCGGGTCCGACCACAGCGACTCGCACAGCAGGCTGTTGTGCGAGGGCTGGTAGAACCGCGACATCTCGCGCAGCTCGCTGAGCCGCACGACGCCGTCGCCGTCGGGCTGCGTCGAGTTGCGCGCGGTGTTGCGCGAGTACAGGCCGCCGTGCACGACAAAGATCTTGTCCTGGATCAGATGCGCGATCGGCAGGGCCTCAAACACCTCCTGGAACAGCTGGAACAGCCGCTTGCCCTGGGTCGGGTACTTGTGGCGCACCTCGCCCTCGAAGCCGTAGAGCTGGTTCATGTTGACGGACTCGTGGTTGCCGCGGTTCAAGAAGAACGAATCCGGGTAGAGCACCTTGAGCGCCAGGAACAGCATGATGACTTCGACCGAGAACGAGCCGCGGTCGACAAAGTCGCCGTTGAACAGGTACGGCTGCGTGGGCGACGGGAACCCGTTCAGCTCAAAGATGTTCAGCACGTCGTAGTACTGGCCGTGCACGTCGCCGCACACCGTCAGCACCGCGTCTGCGGGCACCGCCACGTCAACAAGCGTCGGTAGCGCCCGCAGCAGCCGCTCGGCCTGCACGAGAATCGCGTACACGTAGCGGTCCGGCAGCGTCTTTTGCTCGCGGAACCACTCGACCATGCCCTTGACAAACTCCAGATCCACATAGTCCTCGTCGATCTCCACGTCTCCCTTGGCAACCTTGCGCTGCGGCATCCGCGGGCCCGCGTAGCTCTCGGCCACCTCGAACTTGCTGGGCTCCACGCTGTCGGCCACCCGCTTGCGGTGCGCGTCCGAGTCGATCGCCTGCTCAAACTGAAAGCGCTTGTAGAGCTTGTCGCACTCCACGTACTTTTGCCGCGCGCCGCCGTCGCTGGGCGACAGCACCGTCACCTGGCGGAAGTCCGCCCGCGCCTCCTTCAGCTGCCCCATCATCATGTATGCGCTGGCGCGCCGGTAGTACGCCTTGCTGAGCTTTGCATCCAGGGCCAGCGCCGCATCGGCGTCCTCCTTGGCCGCGCCGTAGCCCTCGGTCTTCAAATGGCACTGCGCGCGGTTCGTGTAGAACGTCGGCACCGTCGGGTCGCTGGCAATTGCCTGCGTGTACTTTTCAATCGCCTCGTGGTAATGCTTCTTGGCGAACAGCGCATTGGCCTCCATTTTCAGCGCGTTGCCACGCTGCACGGCGTCTTCGCTAACTACTGGCTGCGTCATGCTTCAGAAACTATCGCGAAATGAAAAGAAAACAACCGGCGAAATCCAACTGCAAAAAAAAATAAAGCACGAATTTTTTTGTATCGAGACACGGAAGGGAGAGAAAAGGAAAGTAAAACAGCGATCTTCACAATCGCTTGGATACCAGCGACTGCAGCTCCCCAAACATTGCGCTTCTCGCCGTCGAGTACTGGCGCAGCCACGAGCCATTGAACTTCTTCGCCGTCGTAGCGTTGTTGCGTGTCTTCTGTCCGTGCACCGGCAACCCCATCGCGTGCCGCTTGCCCACATACGTGCCGATCTCACGCAAGTGCCGCACGTTCGCCGCCACTTTCCGCTTCAGGTCGTTCTCTATCGACATTTCTGACAGCACGCCCGACAGCTGGTTGAGCTGGCTTTCGGTCAGCTCGCCCAGCTTGCATTCCCGGTGCAGCGATAGCTGCGAGCAAATCTTGCGCGCCGTCTGCGGCCCGATTCCGTAGAAATACGTTAGCGCGACGGACACGATTTTGCGGTCGGGCAGATTCACGCCCAGCAAATGCAGCATTGTTGGCAATTGAAAGTGCTGAACGAGGGGGGCAATGCAACTGTGGCAACAAAGACGAAAGGCTTGCGTCCAGATAGGAGTCTATCTTTTTTCTATGTGCTGGATTGATTGATCCCCGATGATTGATTACTGAATCTGCATGTCTCATCCCCTAAATGTCAAGTGCCCACGTATTTGACACTGATTCCACAAGTCCTGCGGAGAACGCGTGCCTGGGCTTTTTTCGCCAGTGGGAATCGCAAAAAATTAGTGTCATCGCTGATTTCCTTTTCGTGCTTTTCGAATGCAGCTTTTTGCTGCAGTGAATGCTCAGAGATAATACGAGAAATGCAGGTCAGCCAAAGGAACATCCCCCTCACCTGAGCACATTTCTTATTGACGAAATAAGGGTTCAAAAAAAAAACGCCGATTATTTTTCTCAATAGCCCGATTACAATAAAAAGGCGTGTGCCTTCATTTCCGTCGGAAATCCTACCTCACCTTTTTTTTTCTTTTTTCTTCATATCTTGTCCTAAGACTCCGATGCAATAAACACTATTTTTTCATTCTATATTCGCAATGGTGGATACCGATAATGGCCTTGTACAGTCGTCGTTTTCGACACAGGCAGCGCACGCCGCCAGACTACTTTTTCAGCTAACCACCACGTTCCCCGAAACCAGCTCATACGAATCGACCATGTTCGAGTCAATACGGCATCCAGAGAGAATCCCCACTTTGACTCCCCAAGTCGACCCCCGCCAAATCGACAAACCAGGCGACCCGCCGTTTCCCAAGCTGGTAACGGCAGCGCACCTGGCCATGGAAAGCACGCTGCTGTCGCCCGAGAGCCAGCACTCTTGCTCGCCGTACAGCACATTTGAAGATTTCAGCAATGTGCAACCGGATACGCAGCTGGTGCATGCATTGGGTCAGCCGATTCATTCGCCCGCCCACGAGTGGTCGCAGGCCATCGACCTGTTTGATATCTCGGGGTCTCCTGCCTGGCCAGCCAATTTAAACAATACCGGAGATTTCCCTATTGACGGCGGCGAGCTGTCGGTCCCGCTGAGTGCATGCATCCAGCCGTATCCTGAATGCGCGCTGCCGTCGAGCACGGGGACTCGTGCGTCCCTCAAGCGACGCCGTGCCGATGAGGACCCCGGGGATGAGCTGCTGTCCAGCAAGATTCGCAAGCGCAAAACCCTGTCGGACGAGCAGCGTCGCGCGTTCTACACGTGGCTAATCAACAACCTCAACAACCCGTACCCGTCGGAAAGCGAGCGCACCAACGAGCTGAACATCGACAAGCTGACCAAGCAAAAGTTCAAGTGGTGGTTCTCGAACCACCGCCACCGCAGCTGGGACCAGTGCGAAGACGAGTCGGGTAACCGCGTGTTCAAGGCCCGACTCCCCTTTTACAAGGCCTGCTTGCGACTGGGCGTCAAAATCCCCTGGGATACTCCGCCGGATATCCAGGAGAAGCTAAAACAGACGCGCAAGTGACATCACCCCTCTCTCACCCAATCTGCTACATTACTTCATACATCTTTTCTTAGTCATATCGGTGGTATTAATATTCGGAATAAAACAAAATGTGTTCACTCCAGTGACATGGTCGGCGCATCCGGCGTCGGAATGCCCGTGTACTCGTCAATGCCCAGCGCAATGTTCATGTTCTGGATGGCCTGGGTTGCTGCGCCCTTCAGCAGATTGTCCAGCGTCACGTTAAGCACCGCCCGGCGGTCAGCCAGGCTTGCTGACGCGCCGCCCTCGCTGTGCGGCGGCACCGCAAACCCGCCAACAGCCGCATAATGCTGCCCGGCGTTGTCACGCACCAGCGGCGCGCTCTCGGTCACATGCACCAGGCGCTCGCCTCTATAGAAGTCCTTGAATAGCTCATGCACATTCGCTGCACTCATCGACAGCCGTAGGGGCACGTGCAGGGTCAGCGCGATGCCCTGGAAAAATGGCGCGACGTGCGGGCTGAACTGCACCTTGAGCGGGTTCCGCGCATTGAACGGGTACGAGGCCTGGGCAATACGCGTCAGAGAGTGGCCAATCTCACGCTCATGGATGTGGTTCACCGGCGCATACGGAATCAAGTTGTCCTGCAGGAACGCCGGATCGTTCTTGGGCGACGGCTTGGTCCCGGCGCCCGAGTACCCCGACACGCCAAACACCGACGGCAGCCGCGCCGGATCCAGGTACGGCAGCAGTGGCGCAATGCCCAGCTGGGAGCCCGTGGCATAGCATCCTGGGTTGGCAATGCGTCCAGTGTTGCGCGTCGTCAGCTCGCGACGGTGCAGCTCGGGCAGCCCGTACACCCACTCGCCCGAAGTGTCAAAGCGGTAGTCTGCCGACAGATCAACCACCACCGGCTGCTGCTTCATTGGCAGAGAAGCCACCGCGCCGTCGATCGCCGTCACAAACGGCGCCGCCACATTGTTAGGCAAAGCCAGAATCCACACATCCACCGCCTGCCGTCCCGCCTTGGCTAGCTCGCCAACCTCCGACGCGCTAAGGTTCACGTGGTTGAGCTGCGCCTTGGTATAGTTGGGCACTGGTTTACCAGCCAGTTCGCGCGATGACACGTGCGACAGCTCAAAGCGCGGATGACCGTCGACTAGCTTGATAAGCTCGCGGCCCGTGAACCCGCGCGCGCCGATCAGACCGACGCGCAGCGGCGAGCCTGGCGAAGCCGTGCTGTAGCTGCGGCGACTCGATGGGATGGCGCTGCGGACCGCGTTTCGACGCGCCATTGTCGAGTATGCGCGCACCCCTGCCGGAGCCGAAGCTGACGTCGAAGTTGACGTCTCCTTGACGCTAAACTTGCCCGCGACCATGTCCGAGATCTGCTTCCAGTCCTCAACGCCGTACCAGAACACAATGTTATCGCCAACGCCCCAGCTGCCGTCCGCGCGCTCGTAGTGCCACGACAGGTTGTCGTCAGTGCGCGGCACCGACCACACCATCTGCGGGTGATCGCGAGTAATCAGCTTCCACGCATTGTCGGTGATGTTGCCCAGAACCGCCGCCTTTGAGGCGACAAACTTGTCCAGGCACGCGATTGACTGGCCTGGCTTGCGCATAACCACTGCTGCCACCTGGTAGGGCTCGTCGCCATAGATCCAGTACTGGCCGCCCTCCTTCTTCAGCGCCGCCAGCTTCTGCCAGTACGACGCTGCCGTGGTCTCACCGGAAGCAATGCTTGGGTCGTAATCCATCAGCAGCGCGCGCAACCGGTCCGAGTCGACCGCAGCCAAGTCCTGCTCGCTGAACAGCCGGTGCCCACGCATGATCATGGTGCCGGCGCCCGAGTGCGTAAACAGCTCCTTGTGCAGGTGCTCGGCCGAGATGATCGCCACCGACGAGCTGCGCGGCAGAGTGTCCAGCAGCTCCTTGATCTCCTTCAGCTTCAGCTTGGTGCCGTACCGCACCCACGGCTCCTTGAGCAGGTCCTCGTACTCCTCGTCCAAATGGATGGTCTCAATCCGCTTGCCCGTCGTGCCATGATACAGCCCGTTCTTCTCGTTCAAGTACACAATCTTCAGCGGCTCCAGGACCCGCGCCAGCTCGCCGGCCGCAATGTCCGCGTTGACGTTTAGGATCTGGCCGTCGGGCGTCTCGGCCAGCGACGTTAGAATGGGCAGACACCCGGCCCGAATCGAGCTCTCGACCACTTCGCGGTTGACGTGCACAATCTTGCCCACGCGATCGTACTTTTCCCGGTTCAGATAGTCGGCGACAAACACGCCGCCGGTGATCGGCCGCGCCCGCGTGCCCAGACGCTCCAGCGCCTCGACCAGCTTGCGGTTCTCGCTGGCAAAGACCTCGCGCGCAATGGCCAGCGTCGGGCCGTCGGTAATACGAATGCCGTCCTCATAGCGAGCCTCAATCTTGGCCGCCTCCAGCCGCTTGTTCAGCTGCGGGCCGGCGCCATGGACGACAATCGGGTAGAGCCCGACGCGGTTGAGGAACGTCAGCGCCGAGGCCAGCGTGGCCAGATCGTCAGAGATAACTGCGCCGCCGACCTTGATAACGGCAAACTTTTGCGACTCGACCGAGGAAAAGTGCCGCAGATACTGCTCGACCTCCTTCTTCGATCCAATGTTGTACAGGAGCTTGACTATCGTCTCCTTCTCGGAGGTGTCTGGGCGAGCCTGGTACGAGTACTGCCGCACACTGGCGCTCCGAGGCAGCGCGCCGACCGCTGCTCTGGATACCCGGGCCAGGGCGCCCAGGCGCCCCTTGGAATACTGGCTAGCGCGAAGCATCTTCAAACGGCGAAAGAAAAAATTTATTGCGAGAGCAAGGAGAGAGAGAGAGAAAAGAGAAAGGGGACTCCCGGAAAGATCGGAAAATTCGGACTTAATAAGGCCCGCCGTTTCGAAACGATGATTTAGGTACTCCTGCGCAGGCCAGACGCAAGGGGCGCATGCGGGCACGGGGGTGCCTGCTATCGTTAATTAGCTGAAATCCTCGACCGATAGCGCCCACCCGTCTGCTCGGGAACGTGCCCGGCAGCGTGATCGGTGCGGCAGTGGCCCAGATAAGCGCAGTCGGGAATTGCGGCTCTGTGCTGCCGAGCCGACTGGGCACAGTGGTTTTTTTTCCTGGCAGCTCAGAAAAAGAGTATCCGGTTCTCCCCAGCGCTGCTGATGAGCTGGCTGATTTGATTGGGGCAACATGAGTCACATTGAAGTTTCCCAGGCAGCAATCGCGCCTGCTGATGTCACAGATTGAAGGCCGATTGTCACCTAAAATTTTTTCACCGATTCAGAAACCTTCTCGCGCGGGACCATAAAAAGCCGCGTTCCAGAACCGGGGCCGAGGTTTTGTCTCTTTTCTTATCAACTGATTTTTTGTTTTTCTTTTATCCGTTCCAGGACACACAAACCACCACCAACTTGATTATCTCCCTACAAAACATGTCTGCTGCTCCGGGATCCAAGGGCAAGGTTCTGCTTGCCTACTCTGGCGGTCTCGACACCTCGTGCATTCTGGTCTGGCTGATCGAGCAGGGCTACGAGGTGCTGGCGTACATGGCCAACGTGGGCCAGGAGGAGGACTTTGAGGCGGCGCGCGAGAAGGCGCTGGCCGTCGGCGCCACCAAGGTGTTCGTCGAGGACCTGCGCCGCGAGCTGGTCGAGGAGCTGGTGATCCCGACGATCCAGGCCAACGCCGTGTACGAGACCGTGTACCTCCTGGGCACGTCGGTGGCGCGGCCGGTGATTGCGCGGTCGCAGGTCAAGATTGCGCAGCAGGAGGGCTGCACCCACGTGTCGCACGGCTGCACCGGCAAGGGCAACGACCAGGTGCGGTTCGAGCTGGCGTACTATGCGCTGGCCCCGAAGCTGCAGGTGATCGCGCCCTGGCGCATTCCCGAGTTCTACCAGCGCTTCCCGGGCCGCAACGCCCTGCTGGCGTACGCGGCGGAGAAGAACATCCCGGTGTCGCAGACCCCGAGCAAGCCGTGGTCGACCGACGAGAACCTGTTCCACATCTCGTACGAGGCCGGCATCCTCGAGGACCCCAACGTCACGCCGCCCAAGGACATGTGGAAGCTGACGGTCGATCCCGAGGATGCGCCGAACACGCCCGAGCGGATCACGATCACGTTCAAGGAGGGCAAGCCGGTGCGGGTGACCAACGAGGCCGACAACACCGATCTGACCGACCCGCTGGACCTGTTCCTGTACCTGAACACGGTGGCGCGCCGCAACGGCGTCGGCCGCATCGACATTGTCGAGAACCGCTTCATCGGCATCAAGTCGCGCGGCTGCTACGAGACCCCCGGCGGCACGATCCTGCGCGCCGCGCACATCGACCTCGAGGGCCTGGTGCTGGACCGCGAGGTGCGCGCCTACCGCGACGAGCACATCACGCCGGTGTTTGGCAAGATGATGTACAACGGCCTGTACTTCTCGCCCGAGGGCGATCTGCTGACCAAGATGGTCCCGCTGACCCAGACCAACGTCAACGGCTCTGTGCGCGTCAAGCTCTACAAGGGCAGCCTGACGATGGAGGGCCGCTGGAGCGAGACCGAGACGCTGTACGACATGGAGCAGTCGTCGATGGACGTGCAGGGCGACTTTGAGCCGATCGACTCGGACGGCTTCATCAAGATCCAGAGCATCCGCCTGAAGAAGTGGGGCGCCAAGTTCCAGAACTAACTGGTTGGTTTTGTCTCGTTGAAATGTATATGAAATAAAAAACGGATCCTTTTCTTCCTATTCCAGTGCCCGGTACCCGTTCTGCTCCAGTGTCCGGTTGACCACCGGCATGACGCGGCCTCGCACCGCCGTCCACACCAGCAGCCCGGCGACCAGCATCAGAAACCCGACCACAATGATCTCGTCCTGCAGCGAGTCGCGCTGGAAGCACAGCGGCACAATCTCCTCGTCAACCGCCGCGCCGTCGCACAGCTGCGGCTCCGCGATGCCGCACAGCAGCCGTGTGCAGTTCATGCAGACGTTGGGCATCAGCGTATCCACGTCGATTGGCTTGCTGGCGTGCGGCAGATGCGACAGCGCAAACCGGGTGAGCTCGATGACCGTGGAGTTTTGCCCACACGTACATTTGCAAAAGTTGGTCACGTCTTTGGCAACGGCTACGCTCGCCAGCAGTAATAGTAAAAGCCAGGCGTGGATGGCGATGCGGATGCAACTTGGCCGTGCCATTATGGTCTATGCTCAGAATAAATAATTAGGTTGTGGAAGTTTGGCTGAATACTGAGTAGTAGTGCATGTGGGCATACGCGATATATGTCCATGTGGTCGGTAAGCTGAGCAGTTATGCCGATATCACGTGATCGCGTTTAACTTTGCGCTCCAGCATCTTGCTTTAAGCTCGTTATAGTCTGCCGAATGTTCGCAAACGGGTTTTGCCGAGAGCGTGCATGTGGGCGTCATCGCCTTTTCAGCGCTTTAATCGGGATGACTGCTCAATAACTACGGGTAGTAATATAATTCTAATTTGGCTGTGCTTATCTTCCATACTGCGGTAGGTTATTTTTTTGGGCAGAAATTTGATCCATGCACGCCACGCAACATGCTAAATAAATTATAGTAGCGTATGGCAACTCGGCGAGGCGAGTTTAGCCAGAGTAATCCCTCCCTCTATCTCTTTGTTCTGCGCCCTACTAATTAATTGTATTTTCTTCTGACAAAACAAGCTCGGATAAGCGAAATGCACGGACTAAAGGCCGTACTAGAAGATCCTTTGGGATATATTCCAAAGGCAGCAGACGTCGATGCTCTGGAACACTTTAAGCTGTTTAAGTAAGTAGCTTCGAGTTTGACAAGCAAAAAAAATACCAGACTATAATTTGAGCGGCGTTGCAAAACTCATCTCACACTGTGCTGTAGTTCTATGCAGATTGCGTTTGTGCTCTGTGGGTGCATTGTCACCATTTACTTTGCATTGCGAGTCATTGATGTGGTGAGCGACCTGTGGGTGAGAAACCCAATTCCGGTAAGTTAAATTGCCATGTTGCTACTCTGCCAACTATATAAGCAATATGATAGTTATTGATGCGCTGTTTGGGCTGTTTTTGTAGGTTGAGCGGTTTGGGCTTGAACAGGGACATTGGGCAGGTATGTTGCGTGCGTTTTAATGTGAGATTGCTTACAAGGTGCAAATTTACAAGATTAAATGTTTGCGTGTACTGTAGTGGTTACTGGATGCACAGATGGCATTGGCAAAGAGCTGGCGCTTCAGTTGGGCGAGATTGGGTACAACCTTGTTTTGCTGTCACGCACACAAGACAAACTTGACGACGTTGAGCATCAGCTAGGTAAGTATGCCACAAAAAACACACTTGTGGATTTGATGTAAGCTATCAGAACATAGCGCTGCAGCTACTAAATCTTGACAGCTTTATAATTAAATAGTGAAGCTGGGAGTCAAGGTTGACAGCTACGCGGTGGACTTTAGCCGGGCCACTGAACAAGACTGGAAGCACATTCAGGAGATGGTGACGAGCAAAAATGTCGGCATCCTGATCAACAACGTGGGCGTTTGCCACCCCTCGGTAATTGCATTTATGGAGGAGACCCAGGAGCTGTGCAATCAAATGGTGAAAGTGAACATCTCTACAATGCTAAACATTACGCGGTTTGTGGTTCCGCAAATGCGGCAGCGGAAGAACGGCCTGATTCTAAACATTGGCTCCTGGACATCGATGAAGGGAATGCCGTTTTTGCCCGTATATGCAGCAACCAAGGGATTTGTAAAGACGTTTTCGCAGAGCCTGGCGTATGAGCTTGAAAGCGAGGGCGTGGTGGTCGACCATATTTTCAGCTTCTGGGTGTCGTCCAAGATGTCGGGGTACAAGTCGGCAAGCGTGACAATCCCGTCGCCCAGCGTGTATGCCAGCCACGTGCTGTCGCACATCGGGCTAAAGTGCGGATCAATGGAGCCGTATTCGAGCGTTCCGTACGCTCCGCACAGCTACCTAGGCTTTGTGGCTACGCTGGTGTGGGATCTGCGGTTTGCACCGCCTGTTCTGTTCAGTAAGTACTTGAAAATGCGCAGCTATTGGTCTGTACTTTCGGCAATGTATGCTAACGACCACCATATATTGTAGGCATTGGTAACAACCTGTACCAGCTGTCGCTGAAGAGACGGAAGCGCAACCAGGCTAAATCCGTCAAAAGCGCCTAGCTCACCCGGAATAAACGGTTTCCTATGTCTTCTTTTTTATTTCAAACACCTTTATCAACCGAATGTCGTGGTTTCATCGCATCTTTATATTTTTAAGCCCATTAAAAGTAATAGTCAATTACATGGTGGCTAATGTTGAACCCAAACAGCGAGGCCAGGTAGACAATGGCCACCATGGGAATAGTGTACAGGAAAATCTCTTGGTGCTGAAGAAACGGCATCGCCTGAAAGCCCAAATACGTGATGTAGGCGTAAGCCGACGCAGCCAGCGCAAACAGCGTGTTGCCTAAAAACAGCGAGATCCACGAGGTCTTCATCAGCACCGGCAGAAATAGAAACTGCAGCAGATAGGCAAACACGAAGAAGGCAAAGAACGCATTGCAGTGGACGTCAAACGCATACTGCCACTCGACCTGCTGGTCGGCGGCATGCACGTTCTGGTGGCAGAGGAACCGGTTGGCCAAAAACCATGTCAACGTCGCCGCCACTACGCCCACAGCCATGTAGTTCACCAGCAGCAGCTGCACCAGCGCCTTCACAAACCCGTGCACGCCAACGCCGCCGACCACCGAGTACGCCAGCGTCGCCAGCATGATCCCCAGCACCTGGATGAGCATGAACGCCGGGTCGTCGCGCGCCCACTGGTTTTTGGTCTGCTTGTGGTAGTAGATGTTGCGGTACACGTGCCGCGGGCTCACCAGCAGGTAGAGCATTTGCCAGCTGGCAAACTCGAAATCCAGCTGGCGCCAGCGCAGAAGTCGGCGCCAGAGTGCCGACCGCCGGAGCCGCGGAAACCGCCGCCGGAGCCGTGGCTGCACGTTGCTTTGCGGTAGCAGCGACAGGGGCTCGCTCATTATAAACGCACACAAGAATAACTGGTAATTCGGCTGCCAAGCACAAGAAAAAGACCCGTCGAATTTCTGCCAGTCAATAAATTTGGATTTCCGCCCAAAGTCAAGTCGCGGTTCGGCATGAGCTGTTGCCTCCCTAGTTGCAAAGCGGTGATCGAGTCGCGGTTCTTTTTTTATCTCCTCAGAATTTCTCAATTAGAACATTTATTACCACCCTCCTTTAGCAATGGCAGTCGAGAAGATTCCGAGCGAGGACATTGTCAACAAGAAGGCAAGTCTAGGGCTGAGCGCGCGGCCCCCAATTTGCATGGCAGAGCTTCTAAAAAAACAACCGTTACATTGTGTAGTTTGACCAGGCGACCGCCAACCTGCTTGTCAAGGCCGGACTCGGGCTGAGCATCGGCGTGGTGGCCTCGGCGCTGCTGTTCAAGCGGCGGATGTGGCCGGTGACGTTCTTTACCGGTGCCGGCGTTGGGGCGGCGTACGCCGACGCGCAGAGAATCTTCGACTCGGTCGGCACGCTGGGCCGTCCAGCGACCAAGCCCACAGAAGAGTCGACGAATAACGCGTAAATAGGCTTTGTCGTGAAGTTTGAATAGTTTATAAATTTTTCCGATTGAACAATTCAGGCCTGCCCGGCGTCATCGCTCTTGATCCGCTTGACCTCGCTGTCATCGCCCTCGGGCTTGCGCTTGCTTTCGGGATCGCGCTTCTTCACCAGGCTGGATATGTCGTTGATGGTGCCGGCCTCCATCGCCTGCTTCAGCATCTCCTTGGCCTTGTCTGCCAGCAGCTGCTCGCTCTCCGACAGGGCATTCAGGTCGACTGGTTTTGGCGGCGACTTCCACTCGTCGATCTTGCTGGCCACATCGGCTAGCACCTCCTGAAGCGACTGGGCCTCCTCCTGGTCCTCAGTGGCCTCCGAAGCCTCCAGGTGCTTCAGCCGGTTGCCCAGAATCCGCTGCACATCGCCCATCAGCTCCAGCGCCCGCTGGTTGTCCTGGTTGTACTCGTACGCCAATGCCACCTTGTAGAAAATCTCGGCCAGCTCCCGGTCATCGTCGCCAAGGAACTGTTGCTTCACCAAAAGCGCGGCATCAAAGTCTTTGACTGCCTGCGCGAAATTCTCAGACTCCATTGACACGTCGCCCAGCAGCATGAGCGTCTCGGCATACTTTAGCTGCGACTTTTTGTCCGTCGCCTTTTCCTGGATCACCCGTGCCAGGTCCAGCACGTTCCAGGCGGCCGCAAAGTCGTCCTCTTCCTCCTCCTCTTCCTCCTTGCCTTCGGCCACGCCCTCAACTCCGCTGTCTTGCTCCTCGACCTGGCGAAAGTCCGGCTCGCCTTCAAACTGAATGTTGGCCTTGCTGCTCTGCGCCTCCCCCTCGTCCTTCTCCTCGGATTCCTTGTTCAGGGTGCCCGATGCGGCCTCAGCCAGGGTCTTTTGTGCCAGCAGCGCGCTTTGCTCGATCGCGTGTTGCAGTAGCGCCCGCCCGTACATTACCAGGCAGTCGGCATACCGCTGCGACTCGCTGCCAAACGTCTCCTCGGTGATCGATGAGAGTTCGCCAAACTGCTCAATTGCCGCTTCCCAGTTTCCCAAAGCAAACGCACGGGTGCCGCGCTCGAGCAAATCGGCAATTACCGGCATTACCGCGCCGAACGCGGTTTGCGGATCGGGTGCTTCGACCGAAGTGTCTGCCTGTTTGCCCTTGTCAACCATAGTAAGGAGTAAGGAAAAAATTGAGCGCAAATAAGAAAAAAAGACGTGTAAAGCCAAGCCGCGCCTTTGGATAGGAGCAGGCGCGTTCTTTGTTGTCAACCAAAAACGCGTTTTTGGCCGATCAAGTGGATCAGATTTTGGGCGCAAACGCGCCTCGCGCCCGCACCAGCTTCTTGACCGCATCCACAGCCTGCTGCTCGCGGCCAATTTCCACCTGGACGGCCGTCATGCCCAGGCGATCGGCCGCTCTCAGGTTCTTGCCAATGTCGTCCAAAAACACCACCTCCTCGGGCCCGACCTCCAGCAGATTGCACGCGTGCAAATAGAACCGCGCATCGGGCTTCCGCAGCCCCACCACCGACGACTCGACGAACTCGTCAAACAGCGCCTGGAATATCTCGTCGCGCATCTTGCCCGACGTCACGTCGTTCTGAAAGTTGTTGGTCAGCGCCGCCACCCGGTATCCGCAGCGCCGCAGCCAGCGGATCAGCTCCACCACGCATGGGTTGGGCGTCTGGGCCACATCCATCATGCGCGCAAACAGCACGCTGCCGTTTATCTGCGTTTTCCCGGGCAGCACCATGCGGGTGTCCAGGTTGCGTCGCTGCAAATACCCGCGGTAGGCCGCGTTGTTGGCAGCCACGTCGTTCAGCTCGTCGGTCCATTGGTCCACAAAGTCGCTGTGCGAGATCTCGCCGCGCTCGTATTGCTGAAACGCACCTGCGTCGCCGCGCCTGGACAGCGCGACGTTGATGTAGTTGGCTGGCAGCCCGTGCTCCCGCTCATATGCCGAGATGGCCAGGAACGGCGACTTCACCACCACCCCGCCAATGTCAAATATCACTGCACGAATCTTGCTCGCTCTCCGGGCCTCCATTATCAATACAGATCTATGCGATAAAGTACAGAAAGCGAGGAAAGGAGGAAAGGGCTTCAAAGCTCCGAAGACACCGAGCTCCAATCTTCACACGTGAAACCATAAATCGATCAAGCGATCAATACCTGGTTTTCTTGGTTCCAACCGAGTGGAATGGTCCAGGAACGCTGCGCTCGATTTGTACAGATTGTTATTAATAATGGATCCGCTATTTGATAAGCTAGACGAAACCGTCGAAGCAGCGCTGCAAACTCTGTTTCCACCCACCGACACGGGAACATCCAAGGATGCCCAGCAGCGCGCCCAAGACTTTGCCAACCAGGTGTCTGTGGTGCATGAGCAGCTTGCTGAGCTTAAATACAAACTCGACGAGCAGCCTGGGGCGGCCAGCACCAAGCGCGCAATCCTGGAGAAGGAAGTAGCCGACCTGCGGCAAGATATTGAGCAAAAGAACCAGGCACTAGAAAAATACCGCAAAATCCTGGCCGATTACGTCGAGACTCTGCGAAAGCTCGACCGGGATAACCGCAACACCATTTTAAACAACAACTGACCAAATCTATCTTTTCTCGACAAAATCGAATACATACGCAATCTGGTGCTGCTGCAAATAAGAGCGCACCTGCGCATTCGCCTTGACTGGATCGCACCGCTGGATGCAGGCCGCTAGCGATGCATATGCTTGCTGCAGACTAAGGAGGTATACCTGCTTGGTCAGCGCCCGGTTGTGGCCCGTGTTATGATCAAGAGCCACGAGGATATCGAGAGCGCATTTGATGTGGTCCCAAGCGGCGTGCTCTAGATGCCGGCACATTAGCCGTGCCAAACACGACGCTAGGTCCGGCGTCATGTGCAGCTTGCCCTTCTGCACCGCTGGCAGCAGCCACTGCTCCCACTCCATAGCTCGCGATAGCTGTCCAGAGGTTACGTACGCGCAAATCAGCGACACCACCATACGGAACTCGCCGTGACGCAAAAACTGTTTGTTTGAGCGTGTCCCCTTGTTTGCACGCTTGACGCCAGCAGATTCCAGCGCCTCGTCAAGCGGCACCTTTGGCAAAAAGGCATTCGCTGTCGCCTTTGACTCGCGAGTCATCCCTAATTCCTCCCAGCGACGCACCAACGTGGCCGTTACGCGACCTTGGAAGTCAGCAATCCGCAGCCACGCGTCAAACGCATGTTCGGCACCCACTAGCGACTCCCGTTGCTCAGCTGTATAGTCGATAAAGCAGGCAAATGTCGGTTCGGACACAAGCGTGGCCCTGCCCTCAAAGTGTAAACGGTGGAACAGCGCTAGTGCACGCGGCATCTGGCCGGCACGCACGCACGTGCGCATATACAGCTCCTGGATCCGGGGCGTCAGCGCAATGCCCTGGCGTTCCAGTCCTTCGAGAATGCTGTGTGCTACTGGCTCACTACGCGCGCGCACGCAGCAATATAGCAGACACGCGGCTATGCGCTCGGTCAGGGAGATGTCACGGAACTGCGACTGCAGCAGCATGCGCACCTGCGTTACAGCCAAGTCTGCGCCCTGTCGGAACATCGACAGCGACAGAGTGAGCTGCTCGAAGAATTTGGTCGTGCGCCCGTTCTCCAGTGCCAGTGTTCCCGGTGAAACACGCATCTGTGGCGATGCAAGGGATTCCTGTGCAATCGTCAGTGCGTGAGCATCCTGGCCCTGCGTCATCGCCAAAAATATACGCAACGGATACAGGCGGTGGTCGCAGTCGGTACTGGCCGCAGCCGCCAGCTTGGCTAGCCGCAGGCCGTGCCCGTATGTGGGCTGGTTGTGCACCGAGTTTAGCGCATCGTCTGCCAGCATAAACGCCGAGTTGCCCTTAAATCCACCGTGCTGTGCAGCCGTCCACACGCTACGTGGAATCATCAGCACCAGTGCCGGTTCTAGCACCATAGCCGACATTTTGAACCCAGGTACGTATGATTCGGCGTGAACCAGTTCGTCCCACGCCAGCCGGTTTCTCTTGGTTGCGTCCATGCGCAGTGTGAACACCAGCGCCCACAGATAACTGCGCAGCAGGGCGGCCGCGTGGTCCAGCCCCGTAACTGTACTGTGCCGCTGTGCAGTAACGCGATGGACCAGATCCTGCTGCTGCCCGTGTAGCTGCGTGCGCAGGTCGGCCAGCGACAGCTTCGCGTGGCGCCCGCTGGCCGCACACATCGTGTATACCGCGCACCCGCAATGATACAGGCTACTAGACAAGCCAAGCCGCCGGCGCCGCTCGGGTGCCACGTCTGTCCGGACACTGGCAGCCAGCGCGTCAAATAGTTCGGGCACATTGGGCTGCCGGTCCGTAAATCGCGGACTGCAGTGGGCTGATGCCAGCGTGTGATAGTAATATGTGAACGGCTGCCGCGGCGTCAGCGCCAGTGCTGTTGCGTGTACAGCATTGATCCGACTATGAAATACCGTGGCTTGCTTGTCAAATGTCTGGACATCCTTCCACAGTGCCCCATCTTCCAGCTGTTCCAGCTGCTGTAGCGCCTGATTGTACTGTGCCTTCTCTGCGTATGCCGCGCACAACGCCATACGTATCTCAATTGACTGTTCGGGCGTTAGATCTGGGATCGCTGCCAGCAGATCAACGCATTCGTCGGGCTGCAGACACCGCGCATGTGCCAAAGCCAATTCAAACTTTTCTGACCGGGATAGTGACTTTTGCGAAATGCGGCTGACAAGTCGCTGCAGGCTATGCTTGTTTGAGACGAAGCCGCAGGTCCGGATGTTCGACGCTAGATAGTCAGGCCCCGTACGCAGCATATCGTAGTCGGCAATCATCTGCAGCGCTGTCAGCCCCGCCAGTCGTCGCTCAGGAAGCCCGGCGAATCGCGGCGACAAGACAGCTTGTAACAGCGCCCGAAGTACGTGCGGATCGGCAGACTGGCTGCCTGCCTGCTGAGTGGCCGGCTGCGTCTTTGAAGCATTAGGATCTCCACGAATCTCAAGCAGCAGGTTTAGCACGTCGAGGCATTCGCTCCAGTTGTAATGACTGCCAACCAACCGTGCCAGGTCCAGCGCTACCTCGCGATCCAAAAGCACACGCCGAGTTTCCTGTCCGTCAGAAGCTAGCAGTCCATCTTGTCGCATTTGGTAGACATGCTGATACGCACCAAGCGCGTCCAGTTCGTCGACATACTCAGATAGTCTGCGCAGCGCCTGTGTGTGGTCGCCCAGCGTAAATTCCGGGTCTGCGGGCAGGCTGGGCTTATATTGAGGTGTATTTAGTATCCGCGTCGTTGACCTGCCCGTGTGCAGGCGCGGAGATGCCAATGCGGGCTCTGTATGCGCGCCTGGTTGTGACAGGCGCACCGTGCTGGAAGACAAGTGCCGGATTGACTGCGATCCAGGTGTGTGCCGAGATACCCGGGCGAAAGCCGCCCGAACTGAGGATCGAGGCAGCATTGTTTCCAGCCGAGTTGCTGCCCTCTAGCCGCCCTGATGGCTGTGTCTATAAGATTGGTATAAATGAAAGGATTGGCAGCAAAACGCATTCAAAGGGCAGAAAAGTGGGCGCCTTGCTTATCGAGGACAAAAAATCTGGACGGTTCAACACTAATCCACAGGACCTGATCGGATCAAATCTCTTTTGGGAGGGGGTTTAAAGACCGCGGCGTGTTGCCGCTCAAAAGCGCATCTCGCCTTCCTTTAATTTTCGCCTTCTGTATTACATTGCCAACAAGATGCCCAATCCTCTGGAAGAGTGGTACCTGCAGTTGCCGCCGTTTACGCGAATATACACGACAGGCATTGTCCTGCTAACGCTGGCATTGCAAATGGAGTGGGTCACCCCGTTCCAGCTGTTCTACACCTACCACACGACCTTTGTTCAGGGTGAATATTGGCGACTGGCCACGTCGTTTTTATTCCTGGGCGGGTTCTCGCTGGACTGGGTTCTCAACGTATACTTTATTGTGCGCTACTGCCGCGACCTCGAAGAAGGATCGTATTTGAACCGGCCGGCCGACTTTGTGTGGATGGTCTTTCTCATGTGCATCGCGCTGCTGGCGATTTCGCCGTATCTGGAAGCGCCGTTTCTGGGCGACCTGCTGGTAGCGTCGCTGACGTATATGTGGTCGCGCCATTACTCGTACCTGTTTATAAACTTTATGGGCCTGTTCACTACGTCAGCCGCGTACTTGCCCTGGATCCTGGTGGCGTTCTCATCGTTGGTGGAGAATCGGTGGCCAACAGTCGATCTGGTAGCAATCTCTGTGGGCCATGTGTTTTGGTTCTTGAGCGAGGAGTGGCCGAGACGCGTGGAGAGTGGAGGTGTGCGGGTTTTGAAGGCACCGCGGCCTTTGTGCAAGCTGATGCACCAGGATATCGACGACGAGCTAGACGCCGATGCCGATGCAGAGCCGCTGGAGCCTGCTGCTGATCCCGTAGCTGACCCTGCCAACGACGCTGGCGACGCCATTCCGGAGAGGACCTCGCCAGCCACCGCGGAAGCTCACGAGCCCGATCAATCACCTGCAGGCAGCGACAACTCGAGCAATGCGGGCGAGCCGGTACAATCGGACCATGCCAGTACATCGGCGGTTCAGCCAAACGACTTGCCACCGACATTGCATCAGCGCACGCCCTACTCCGAGCCTCTGTCTGAGTAGCTCGTTTATTGTACTATCAATTCCAAAGACTCGCATTTTTATACATCTATTCATTTATCCTTCTCCTGCTTTGCGTCTTGCGCATCCAGTCGCTTGAGCTTGGCCAGTACCCCTTCAAGCTCTTGGTTGAGCAGCGATTCCTGACGACCGAGCTGCGCACGCGCGCTGCGCAGGTTTTGCAGCTCTGCGCGGATCTCGTCGCTCTCGCTGGGTTCTGGTGGTGGCTGCCGCGTATTTTGCACTTCGCGCTGGATCTCTGACACCTTGCGCTCGGTTCTCCAGTCTTTAATCCGGATCCCTGTGTATAGTCCCAGGGGCGCAACCACCAGGCCCACGACCAACCGCTTGTTCTCGCGCAGCGTCTGCAATAACTGCATTACTAGAAATAAAAAAAGTAGGCGAAATTCACAAGCGAAAAGAAAAAGGGCATCGATCACCGATTTAATTCTTAGCGCTCCGACTTTCTTCCTTCTCTCTGGCCACTTTCCCTATTCTTTCGCAAGTGTTTCCATTCGAGCTTTTGCAAAATGAGCAAGTCGAATCCGATTTTGCCTTCTGAACCGCTTCCACTCCAGCCGAACTTGCTCGCTTCGGCAGTAGTCGCCAAACCGCAAGACCACCAGCTCTCACCACGCAGAGCTAGCAAAGTTCGCCGTCGCATGGATATCCGCAACTATGGACGCAGCGAGTCACGCGGTCGCCCGGCACGAAGCTCGGAATATGACTCGCACCGCACGTACGACGCGCGCGAGCCGGACGACCGCAGCGGATACCAGAGACATGGCCGCTCGCACAGTCCCGGACACAACGACAGCTACGGCCGTAGCCATGAAGATGCCCGGGATGTATATAGGCCCCGGGAGGGCAACCGGGCAGATGTTGCGTATAGAAGGCAAGTTACCTATTCTGCGGGTGTTTCACTGACAGGCCATTCTCTCGCTAAATCAATTATCTGTCTGAGGCGGATTGATAATTCGCTTTGTAGGCACACTGACGACGACCATCGGGTATGTAATTTTCCTAGACTTATTGTGCTATTGACTGCTGGCACATGAGCGCATGCTAAAAGAGACAACCGGTTTTTGGAGCGTAGGGCGAGCCGACACCATCGCGAGTACTGGGGATATTTGGCATGAGCAAATTTACCAACGAGCAGCATCTGCGCGAGATTTTTGGGCGCTACGGCGTAGTGGAAAAAGTCCGGATCATCCGCGATCCACATGTAAGGAGCACACTTTATTGCTGAACGGAGTGAGCAAGCAGCAACAGCCACGCTCAACTACATCTTGCACCGCATCACATTGGGAGTACTTAGGAAGGCCGGTCGAGGGGCTTTGGCTTTGTCAACATGACCGAGGTCTCCAGCGCACAAAGGGCACGCGACGCGCTGGCAGATACCACAGTGCACGACCGCCGGGTGCGTGTGGACTATTCATTCACCAACCGCGCGCACTCGCCGACGCCCGGCAGATACAAGGGCCAGGATACTGGGTCAGCGAGCTACCGCGATACACATCTCCGCCATTTTAATGACGGGTACCATGACCATAGAGCCCCGCCGTACCACCCGCGTCGCCGGGCAAACACTCGGGATAGACGCCGCAGAGATCATCCGCACAGGCCTCACCACAGCGGGCCGTATAGCCGCAGCAAATCGCCTGGATTCCAGGACTCGTACAAGGGCGACTCGTATCGCAGAGGCTCGCACTATGCTGATAGCGGCAGGGGCCGGGATTATGATGGCCGGCGGCCGAACGGATACAGCAGGTCGCCGTCAAGATCACACATGCACGACCAAGGCTACGAGCGAAACTATTCGCACCAAAGTGGTCACAGCGACGACTACCGCTCTAACGCCCGCGTGTCCTACTGAACACAAACTTATCTGCTCATTTACTTGAATTTTTACTACCACACTGGCCAAGTTTACGGTTCAAAGGGACGACGCTAGCTGAATAGACCTGTTGCGGCTAAAGAACTTGCTGCGCTGCCGGCTGTCAACACCGTTGTTGCGAGTGAAGAACTTGCTCTTGTTGCCCTTGGGCGCGTCCTCGTCGTCCGCCCATCCAACCTTGACTGCGCGCTCATCCAGAAGCTTGGTGCATGTGGACCAGCTAAAGCGAATGATTCCCGGGTAGCCAAACACCGGATCAATCGAACTGCGCAGCCATTTGATCGTGTTGGGGTCTCCCGGATACCCCGATCCATACTCCTTTGAGATCGTATCTTGCAGCCAACGTTCGGCAAATACCCAGTGGCTCAGATGCGCGTCTCTGGTGACCTTGGCGCAAATACTCGCTGCGCTCACGATCGGGTACAGGCTATCGGCCTTCTTGGCCACCACAATGCTGATTTTCGGAAACAGCTCCTGGAGCTTCCTTTGGTACGATTCTGGCGGCCCAACCGTGTCCACAAACACCTTGGTAATAGGCACGCCCCTTTCAAGTACGTCTTGGATCAGCTGGATAGTCGCATCATGCGCCAGCGCGTTCAGGCTATACTTGGTGCGCCGCAGCATACAGTGCGAGATATCTTGCGGTGAGATACACCTGATAGACCAGCCAGCGTGCGCCTGGATCTTGGTGGCCTGGAGCTTGGCAAATAGCTCGTCCCGCTGGGCCTCGGTTAGTTGCTTAGAGTCGGCAAATCCCAGGCTACTGAGCTCGGAGTAATAAGACTCGCGGCAAAAGCAGGTTGCGTAGACCATGGGGCCGAGGACGGGACCGCGGCCGGCCTCGTCGACCCCAAGCACAAATCCGTCTTCGTCATCCCCATTGCAAGGCGGGAGTGGTGAAAAATGCGTGTATGACTTTGCCAGTGCCTGGTCCATGGGCAAACCCAGGCTGAGGTATGTCTGCAAGCTAGTGTCGGACACACTGGTCTTGGCCCGCTTTGTTGGCAGCATGCTGTCGCTGCCGTCGCCGTTGTCGTCGTCAAGTGGACGAGTGGTCCGAGTGTCAGGCATTGCTTAGAACGGACAAACAGCGAGTGTGAAAAATAAATAAATAAATAGAGAGGATGCAGGCTGGTCAATAATTGAATTTTGCTAACGGTGCGCAGCCGAAGCTTGACACGAATTTCGGGGGCGATCGCGAGATTATGGCAAACGCGTGAATGATCAACGCGCGATTGCAACGCGTTGTGGTTTATTAACAAACAAAAGAGTAGACATAACTAGCGGCATTGAGATATGGCATTGGTGATTAGCATATTAACCGCGTCCATCCATGTAGAATCATTAGGGATCACAACTAGCAACCCGCGGCTCGGCTGATGTTGAAAGTCGCAATATACAGCCTCGATATTACATGGGGCTATCATTGAAAGCAGGTCCTTGCTCCTTCGCACATGCACCCTTGCAATGAGCATGTCAAATATACTAACTTCTTCCATGTCAAGGAAAAGCGTGCGGAGTCGTCCCATTGTCAACAGGCGTTCAAACAGGCTAAAAAACACAAAGCCGCCGAGTACCCTGAGCTCAGTAACAAACGGCCAGTTGATACTGCAAAAGCTCAGCCGCGCTGATGTCCACATCAGCACACATTGCACAAACCGAACACTCTCCGTTCTTGCGAATATAATGTTTGTGTTGTGTACAAACTGCTCGTGACTTGGCTCCAATTCGTCGATAAAAATTAGCGAAAGCTCGTCCAGGCCGTCAAATTTAGCAGCACTTAGTTGCAACGCCGTCTCAGAGTGGCCGGTAAAAGTTAGCTTTCTAAGCGGCGCCTGCAGCAAAGCGCGTATATGGCTGCCATTTAGATGAATAAAATTGATGTCAAGGCTCTCAAGTGCTGGAAATGCTAGTTCCAGCTTAAGCTCGTGTTCAATAGGCTGCTCATAAAAGTATCCGACATCGCCACACAATAGGAGCGTCTTGAGATGAGTAAAAACAGCGGTTCCTGGGGCATACGCATTGTTAAATATATGCCAGTTAAACTGCGTGTCTTTCATATGCAGCTCCACGTGTTCCAGTGACGAAGGAAATATAATTGAATGCGGCACATGCTGTTCCTGGTCCAATATAGTCATACTTAGTTGTGTCAGCATTGTTAAGCGCGATAAATTGGGCACCTGGCCATGAAGCAAACAGTGAAACTTTTTCAACTGTTTTGCGTACTGGAAAATAAGTGCGCTAAAGAAGCCGTTCAGAATGTCATTCCTAGTCGTGGATATGATACTTAGATTGCGTACATTGGCCAAGATCTGAGCAATGTCTCTTGCAACATTGGCCACAATTCTTTGACAATGCGCTTCAATGGTTCTTTGGTTAGTTTGATTGGGAATATCTGGGTTAGACAACTCGCGAAACCAAAATATATCATGTGGAGGCAGTGGTTTAATATCTAAAAACTCCATCATACACAGCAGTGGATGCAAAATGTTTGAGCCAATGTTGTCTTGAATTTCAAACTGCCTGACATATCTAAATATGCTTGTGGCTTTGGGATGTTTGACAATATCTTCTCTTCGTATAGCACGGGGCGCATTCTCTTCGCCGACAGAATGCATGTTTTTAAAACTAACCCGACCTGTAGTAAAATTGCAAAACAAGCTGCTGTACACAATGTCATACGCAGCAGTCAGCCAACTAGAAGACAGGTGCAGATACTTTTGCAAATCACCCCATAGGGGCGCATGGTTATTGTCATCTAAAATAGCATACTGGAAAATACGCCGAACAAGCTCGACAGGCAAGTCTTGGATAGTCACCATTCCAAAAAGTTACTATATTCAGATGGACAGAATTATTCTGAAAACAGCAACATTACGGGTGAGGTGGCCAGGACCTTTTTATATCAATTTGCTTGTTGTGCTGACCAGTTTCATGTACATCTATTTCTGCTTTGGTGTTACAGAATGCGTTCTGGTTTATTATAGCCAATTTTATGCGACCTGCAATCAAATCTAACTAGCGAATACCATGTTTATATGGCTTTTGGCAATGCGACTCGACATACCAATAGCAGTGCCACTTTTAGCGCTTGCTTGGTAGCAGACAATATGTGCCACTAGAATCATTGACTGGCACCGCAGTCTGGGCAGGCGCTGGCACCACATAAATCAGCCTTACAGAGCTTGCATTTAGCATTGGCAATATCGACGACGTCGTGCATTTGAGCTTTAGCGTTTAATATTTAGAAGTGAGCAAAAATGCTTGCAGCTTTTCTTATTTGGCCCCAAATTGCCGACTTTATATGAAAAAGAGGAAATGGAGTCAAAATATATTTTCTTTACTGTGGGCGTCAAATGAATAAAGAGAATTCAAATGTAAAAAAGAAACAGGTATTTGACATCATGGCTGCATAGTGTGAATGAATTATTAGGTTAAAACCATGCGTTCACAATGCGATGGTAAAGCATAAGCTGACTTGCAGCCATATGAATTGTACCTAAAAATTAAATCTACTTGTGATGCCCCTATTTTACACCCATAGAAATACAAGTAACATAAATCACTATTTTATTAGAAGCTGTGTAGACTTGTATAGCGCAAACAGACTTAATACCAGCACGGAATTAAGAAAAATGGAATTTAGCTGACACTAACATGGTATTGTTTTAGTATTTTGCTGTATATATGGTGGTTTATTATTTACTCTCTTTTTCTCTCCACACTGAAACGGTTTTAATACTTTCTATTCAATGTAAGAGTGTATTGTAAATATAGCTAAAAACTAAATTCCCTCTCATTTTCATCTATCCAGCTTGACTTGTCAGAGTACTCACACTTGACATTCAGCACGTGTGGATACCAGTCCCTATAGTTACGCTTGAACTGGGCAAACAAATCAAACGAAAATTTCGGTACTGTAATTCGAGCTAATGTCGGTATTCGTAGTATTATGTACTCCACAAAAATTGCAAATGTGCCATTGCAGTACCTCTCATCATCAAACCCGAGACTCAAGTACCTGATACTTGTGCATAATGGAACCAGCCGGTTTTCTGGATGATCTTCTATAGGTGACACATGTATGAGCTTACACGGGTCATTTAAATCTACATAATCGACAGAAAATACCTGCAACTCAGGCAGCTTCTCAATAAACCCTAAAACTGATTCGACAGGAATAAACCCAGCTAATCTCAGGCAGGTAATGTTTGTAATAGTATGAACTGGAGAGTGTACCTCAATATCTTCATCCATAAATGCCATTTCTACCAGTTTACTTGAATGTGCATTGCCTATCAGCCTATTCACAGCCGCAACTGAATCTGTAGATATATGGCTGTATGCCGAAGTAATGTACACAGCCAAGCTATTGGTAGTAAACTGGTAATGAGAACTAAACCGAGATAGTGCTGTGGGCTCTCCTTGGAGCTTTACTTCCAACAGTGAATCCGGAAATGTACTTCTGTTGGCAATTGCACAGCCAGGTCCAAAGTTTTCCAATTTCAGTATTTCTAGAACTGGAAATGCCAGGGTAGCTGTAGCCGAATCAATATGACGGTTTGAGCTATACTTTGCATAGCTTATATGCAGTAGTTTAAGGTTTGCAAATTCAATATGGTCCGAATTTGCCTTTGTTGTGAATGCTGACCATGAATAATCTGCTGGAATATTGACCAATTTTAATGTCACTAATGTACCTGGGGTTGTCAAAGGTATGTTGCCAGTGCCTCTTGCAGGAAGGGTCAGCTCTAGATAGGTCAGCTCCAGTGCAGGTTGACCAATTGTCAGAATCAATGGAATCTCACTTCTTAGACTGGTCAGCTGTTGTATATTACTATCAATAAAGCTGCTGTATGCCTCGACCAAGTTATTGTAAATACTATTGCCTTGCAAATAGATATATTTAACGTTTGGAAGCAACTGTTCAAGCAAATCAATGGTTTTCTGACTTCCCAAATATTCATTAGACAATCCAATCGGGGCAACACGGCTATAATAATACCCAGTTTCCAACTGAATGTTCAGATGGGCAGCAATCGGTAAAACCTTCAGATACTCAGTAATAAGCTCAACCATTCTAGTATACAAGTGGAATGAGTTATCTGAGAGCTTAGTATTAATGTTCACAGTTTTAACAAATTCGCTAAAGTTGTTATTTGCAACAAGGTTTGCATTGGTAGCCAGCTGAATGTTTGGATCCCTTTTGCTTCTCCTGTCTACATGAGCAGGGTCAACGGATACAAATACATTCGAATAGAGCAGTGGCACCATAAGCTGTCTCCAGTCTCTGCATACGCCCAACAATGGCAGCATGTTCTTCCATACTGACACATCGTCATAATACGCAGAGTTTATGCTGTCCGCCACAAGAAATAGCAGGTCGTCTGGCAGCTGGTTCGTTTGCATGCTTATAGTGCTTTAAAAAAAGAGAAGGGGAGGCAATGATGAAAAGGATGCATTTTTTGTCAAACCTGGTCTTTCAAATCAAAATTATTTAAAACTCTTTGTCGGGATTGCTGTGACTTTCAGCCAAACTAGCGAGACTTTACAAACCGCAGTTGATTATTCAGCGGCATAAGCGTTAGCTGCTGGCCTCCCGTCATATTGTACGTACAGTTGCTACCAAGCCAAACGGACTTCGCCATTAAAGATATATCTAAACACAAGGAAAAGCCTGAATAAATTATCGGTCGCCGATATAGCCATCGCGCTCGAGCAGGAGAATAATCTCGTGGACAATCTGCGAAATCGACGTCTTTGAGACATCGGCGACCAAGTCGGCGTTCTCAGGGGCCTCATATACATCATTGATTCCAGTGAACCCCTTGATCTCACCATCAATTGCACGCTGGTAAACGCCAGTCTGGTCGTTCTTGATGCAGAACTCTAGCGGCGTGGCAACATGGACCAGGTAGAAACCGCCGGCCTTGCTCACCTGCTGGCGCACCAGCTGCCGGGCCTCATCGTAGGGCGCAATCGGCGCGGCAATGCAGCCGGCACCGGCGCGGGTTAGCTCCGAGGCGACAAAGCCAATGCGGGCAACGTTGATGTCGCGTTCACGCTTGGTGAAGCCAAGCTCCGACGAGAGCTCCTGACGGATGGTCTCACCCAACAGCAGCGACACGCTGCGGCCGCCCTCCTGGTTCAGGGCCACCTGGAGTGCGCGAGCGATAGCCTCCTTGCCTGAGGCGTGGAGACCCGTGAGGAACACGGTGAAGCCCTGCTTGTCGCGCGGCGGATTGGCTTCGCGCAGAATGCGCACGACCTCGGGATACGAGAACCACTCGGGGATGGGGGCGCCGGTCTTGAGGCGGCGGCGCAGCTCGGTGCCCGAGATGTTCAGCGTCTTGGTGCCCTCGGGCACCTCGTTTATCGGCATGTACTCGTCGGTGTCTGGCAGGTACGTCAGCATCTGGAACGGGACCACTTCAATGTCCAGCTCGTCCTTGTACTTTAGCACCAGGTCCTGAGCCTCGTAGGGCCCGTAAAAGTCCTGGCCTTGCGAGTTCTTGCCTGGTCCCGCATGGTCGCGCCCGACGATAAAGTGCGTGGCGCCAAAGTTCTTGCGAATAATCGCGTGCCACACGGCCTCACGTGGGCCGCCCATGCGCATAGCCAGCGGGAGCAGCGAGAGCTGGGCCATGCCGTTCGGGTACTTTGGCATGATGGCCTGGTACACCCGCACACGGGTGAAATGGTCAATGTCCCCGGGCTTGGTCAGTCCAACGACTGGCTGGATCAGCACGTTGGCATGGCGCATGCGCGCAGCGCGCACGGTGAGCTCGCGGTGTGCACGGTGCATCGGGTTGCGCGTCTGGAACGCGACGACGCGCGTCCAGTTGAGCTTCTTGAACAGCGCGCGCACCTCGGACGGCGTGCGGCGGATGGCCACGTAGTCATAGTGCTGCGGCGCGTTGACGGCCTGCAGCTTACCGCCGACAAACGTGTCGCGGGTGTTGTGGAACAGGTAGTGCACGGCCGGGTGCGCCTGATCGTTGGCGCCGTAGACCTTTGCCGCCTCAATGGCGCGGTCGGGCTGGTACAGATCCGAGACCGTGAGGATGGCTAGCGGCCGGTCGTCGCGCGGGTCGCGCAGCGTCAGCCGGCTGCCCGCGCTGACATTCAGCTTGTCAAGCTCCGCGCGCGCAATGTCGAGGTAGATTGGAATCGCCCAGAGGGTGCCGTCGGGCAGCCGCAGGGTTTCGACGACGCTGGTGTACTCGGCTTCGGTCAGGAAGCCCTCGAGCGGGCTGAAGCCGCCGTTGAGGATCAGCTCCAGGTCGCAGAGCTGCCGCTCGGTCAGCGTCACGTAAGGGAGAGTCTCGGCCTCGGTCTGCAACTGTGCCTGGATGGGCTCATCGCGGATGTACAGGTCCTTTAGAACGCCTCCGTGGGGTGAGTTGGCCATGGTACGATATTAAGATCTTTACTTGACGTAAGGAATGTCCAATAAATATAGAAGAGATTTGAGATATGCTTGGCGCTCAAAGCAACTTTTGCTGGGATCAGGATGCGTCTGCTCCTTTTATATGCTCTAATCTCTGACGAGCGAGATAACCGCGGCCATCTTGGGCACTTTGGGGGAGGTGTGAGGCGAAATACCGAGCGGAGAATAGCCTAGCTGGATTTCTAATACGGTTGGACTGATTGCCCGGCGTTAGCGATTTCGGCGCCTGTCGGCCAATGGCTATTGCGCCATCGCATGCGATTTCGCCGCCATCGACTTTCTCGGCGTGCCCGTTCCGCCATGCTTAATTAACAGGCTTGATTCAATTGCGGCACTGTCCAGCAATCAACTCTAAGTTGATTAGATAATCCAGACACGGAGACGTGGAGAGAGGAAGAAAAGAGTAAACAAACAGCCGCACATTATTCACCCTCTTTCTGCGCACCCTGGCTCCTCATCTTGTGTCCTTTTATTTTTCTTTATTGCATCTGGAATTCAGTTTTATTAACCAAACGTTATTGTGAACAAGAGATGGTGTTTACAAAGCCGGTTCGGAAGAAGCGCAACTTTAAAAGCCTGACGCTGGCCGTTCCGGAGAATTCGACAGCTACGCCGGGAATGAGCGCGATTACCGGGCCCGCACAGCAGCTGCCGGCGGCCGGGGCGCCGCCGCCACTTGTCAGCAACAACAGCGCGCCCGTGCCTATTGGCGGCAGCGGCGGGTTCCAAGAGTCGGTGTGTCCGCTGGAGCTGGGCGTCGAGCTGCGCCTGGACCTGCGCGAGGAGGACCTGGAGATTGGCAAGCCCATGGGCGAGGGCGCGGGCGGCAGCGTGGTGAAGGCCATCCACCGGCCGACGCAGACGCCAATGGCGCTAAAGTTTGTGCGCGCGGACTATAGCATCCGGCAGCAGATACTGAAGGAGCTGCAGATTCTGCACGAGTGCAATTCGCCGTACATTGTGTCGTTCTACGGCGCGTACCTAAAGGACAACGGCGTGCAGGTGTGTTTGGAGTTTATGGACATGAAGTCGTTCGACCACATTTACCGCCGAAACGGGCCGATTCCGGTGCCGGTGATCGGCAAGGTCACGTTTTCGGTGTTGCAGGGGCTCAAATACTTGTACGAGGATCTGCGGGTGATGCACCGGGACATCAAGCCGTCGAACATTTTGCTCAACTCGCTGGGGTTCATCAAGCTGTGCGACTTTGGGATTTCCAAGGAGATGGTCAACTCGATTGCCAACACGTTTGTGGGCACGGCGTCGTACATGTCGCCGGAGCGGATGAACGGCGGCAGCTACACGGTCAAGTCGGACATTTGGTCGCTGGGTCTGACGCTGATGGAGCTGGCTCTGGGCAGGTACCCACTGAAGGGCGAGGGCGAGTCGATGTCGATCTTTGAGATGCTCAGCTATATCAACACCGAGACGCTGCCGCAGCTGTCGGGCGACGAGTTTCCGCCCGGGCTGTGCGACCTGGTGGCCAAGTGTCTGATCAAGGACCCAGTCAAGCGCCCGGCGCTCAAGGACCTGCTCGAGCACCCGTACACGCGCGAATGCGCATCGACCAAGGTCAACATTGAGCAGTGGGCAGCGTCGATTGTGGTTCCTGACTTTTAGGCCCCCTGGTTATCTTTCCCAATGCAACTTGGCTATTCTGTCGAAATAGATGCTTTCTCTAGGTTACCGCCGACAGCTCCTGGGTCACCCGGTTACAGATGGTCAAACCGTTTCTCTTTTTTTTTTGGGGGGCAAGGTGAAATAAGCTTTATGGCGAGTTACTGGGCGGCAACTGGCGTGTCGTTGCGCTGTCTGGCGGGCCGCTGCTGCTTGGGCTTCTGCTTCTGCTCGTCCTTGTTGGCCGAGTTGCTGCGCTTCTCCATGGCGCCGCTGAGCACCTGCGACCGGAACACCAGGCCGCGAGTGCGCTCGATGACCTGCTGGTACACGGGGTTGTACGACGGGTTCATGATAACGGTGTTCTCCTTGAAGTCGACCTTGGCGTCCATGCGCGACTCACGAATCAGCTTGACCATCCACTTCTCGCCGTCCTCCTGCTTCATGCTCAGGCGGCTGGTCAGGCCGGCCATGTCGATGCGCTTGTGGATGCGGCAGTAGACCTCGGCAAAGAAGAAGCGCGCGTTCTCGATAAAGTCGTCGACGGCGTGGGTCAGGAAGAAGTCGTTTTCGAGCACAGCCTCGCACTCGTCGAGCTTCTGGGCGGCGCGGTCAAAGTCAAAGTCGACGTACAGGGCCTCGATGAACTCGGTCACAGGGTCGCGGTACATGTAGGCGACCTGCTCGATGATCTTGACCAGGTCCTGCATGATGCCGCGCTTGCGGCGGTTGGTGACGACGGCGGCGGCCAGGTAGCGCAGGATCCACGGGCAGGCATTCTGGATGGTGCTGACGTAGTGCTGCAGCATGAACGTCTCGACGATGCCGTCGCGGCCCTGCGGGTGGTTGAAGAACACAAACAGCGACCAGTGCAGCAGCCACACGCGCTGCTGCAGCTGCTCGGTCGGCGACTTGAAGTGCGTCTTGTCGATGGTCTCGCGCAGCTTCATCAGGTCGCCGTAGGCAACTTCCCAGTTGCCGAACAGGATCTCGGACGCCAGCTTGCCCCACATAGCCGACAGCGTCAGCTCGGGGTCTGTCGACAGAATGCTAAAGTGCAGCAGGATGTCGGCCGACCCGCCGTAGTTGCCGCTGCTGTACTGCAGCTGGCCAAAGTTGTACAGCTCGAGCACCATCTCGGGCGTGCACTGGTAGTTGTCGCGCAAAAGCTTCAGATTCTGCAGCTTGTCCTGGCGCAGCGAGCCCGCAACCTCGGGGTTCTCGATGACTTCACGGATGTGCTTGGTTTGCTGCTCGCTGTCCAGCAGCTGCTTGATGACCTGCTCGCGCTTCTGCTCAAACTCGGCTGGCAGCGTGTCGACGTTGTGCAGCTGCTTGTACAGCTCGCCCGTGTAGTCCACCATGCCCGTGTGCGAAAGCAGGTCCACCTTGGCCTTCAAGATGTCCTCGGCCTTGTACACATCGCGCGAGGACAGGAATTCGAGCAGTGGGAACACCAGCTGGCGGTCCAGCGATGGGATCATGCGCAGGGTCAAATCGTGCTCTGCCATTGTTTCGATGAGAATCTGCTGTAATGATAGATTCCTTTTTTAAATGCTCTGCTGCCCTCGTCGAGAAAAGAATAAAGATGCTAAAGCGCAGACTTTAGAGATAAAAAGAAAAAAGGAGGCGATTGACCGGCTTGCCCTCTCTGCTAATTCGCCCACACCCCTTTTCGAGCCTCGCTTTTACCCCATTGAGTCCTTGCTTGGACTGCAATTTTTTTCGCCCGTTTGATCCGGTGATCACGGCAGGGTATTGAAAACGAGCTATGGAATCATGTTTCGATCGACAGCGTCTTGATGCCGACAACCTGGCCGTCGATGAGCATGACCACATAGACCTCGATGTTCGGCCGGATACCCACCCGGTAGCACGCGGCGTCGGTCCCCGGCTCCTCGGTCATCTTGGCAAATGCGCGCTTCAGCGACTGCGCCAGCTGCTTCTGCCGCTCCGACACCTGCTGGTTGCATAGTCGCTGGAAGAATGTGTCGACGGGCTGCTTTTCGGCGATAAACCCTGCTTCCTCGGGCACCACGTCGCCGGCAACAAATACGGCAAAGTCGTGGGCCGTGGGCAGTGTGAGCTTGTCGATGTCGGCCTCGAGCGCCTGCAGGCCGGCGTTGGACAGCTGGTAGAGCTCGACAGGCTCGTCGCTGTCGCTGGTAAAGTACAGGTCGTCGCAGGTGTGTTTGATGTAGCTGATGACGTCGCCGACGTTGTGCGAGTTGGGCGCAGGGATGGGCGAGTGCGCAGCGTGCGAGGGGCTCCGCTCCCGCGACGTCTTGAGCGCCTCAAAGTAGTCCATGGGCTTGTGGTGGTTGGTTCACAGGAGGGGTGCTGTCTACCCGCGCTGGGTGTTTCTTGCCAGAGAATTTGAGTATCCAAAAAATCCAAAAAGGCTATGGAAAAAAGGTAAAAAAGAGGCAGGCCGAGAATTGGCCTGCATTCTCCTTCGCTTTGACGTCACCTGATCCTGGTTAAAGCAAGTGCGCCCAGTGGCCATTCTACCTTCTCGGGTTCTCGACAGACGACGGCTCGGTAACGTTCAGCAGCAGCGAGCTGGCGTCGAGAACCAGGCGGTTACCCGACTTTTGCAGGATCTGCGCAATGTCGCGGGCAGTCTCGATGCGACGGAGCTCCAGGAACCCGGGCTGGTTCTTGATAGCCTCGCCAATCAGCTCGGCCGACCGGGCCTCACCAGCAGCACGCACAATCGTGCTTTGCTTCTCCTGCTTCGCGCGGTCGACGATAAACGCCGCCCGCTGGGCGTCCTGCTGAGCGATCTGCTTGGCCTCGACGGCCGAGGCAAACTCGGGGCTGAACGTGATGTGCGTCAGCGACACGTCGTCCAGCACCAGGTTGAAGTTCAGCGCGCGACGCGTCAGATGCTCGCGGATCATCCGGCTAACCTTGTCGCGTTGCGTGATCAGCTGCGACGCGTTGAACTGCGCAACCACGCTCTTCAGCACCTCGTTGATGATCGAGGGCAGCACGCGCTCGTCGTAGTTGGTGCCCAGCGTGCGGTAGATGATCGGCAGCGACCGCTGGTCAGGACGTGAAAGAACACGGCACACAATGTTGACCATTTGCAAGTCCTTGGTGCCGGTCAGCGACTGGATGCTCGTGGGCTTGGCGCGCACGTCGTAGATGATCGGGGTTTCGAACCACGGGATGCGCAGATGCGTGCCCTCGCTGTAAATGTCGGGCTTGACGCCCGAGACGCGCGAGTACTTGATCGCCCGGTGGCCGCCGTCAACCGTGTACAGGCTGGCGCTGGCACCCAGCGCGAGCGCGCCGACGATGATGACGCCCGCACCAACGGCCAGGGAGCCCTTGGGCGGTCCGCCGCCGCCGCTGCGCCGGTTGCCGCTGCCAAACATGCGCTGTAGCCGCCGCTGCATTTCCCGAAGCTGCGCCTCCGGATCGTTCCACTGATTGCTCATGAGTTTCAATTCAAATGCGCTTAACAGGAACAGACAAGATAAACAACGAGCCCGAATTCGCAAGATTCTCTCTGACCGTAAGACGAAGCTGACGCTAGAATCAGCTGCGTGTGCCGTCGATCTGATCAATCGATCAGACATCCCAGCCTGCAAAATTTCACTTTTTTCTTCTCTGCAAAAACTAGAGAACATTTTTTTCTTTGCAAACGCTTATTATTAGATACTTCTCAGTCAAATGCCAAAGAAGGGGGAAAAGCCGCAGATAGTGACCGACGCGCAGAAGCGGCGGCAGCGGCGCGAGGAGGAGGTCAAGGCGATCGAGGAACTCGGGCAGCGCGCCCTGGCTCTTGCAAACAGCGGCCCGCTGAGCGCCGATGTTAAGCTATTCACCGAGCTGCCTATCTCGTCGAAAACGCTTCGCGGGCTTGAGCGCTCTCATTACGTCGAGATGACCGAGATTCAACACAAGGCGCTACCATACGCGCTTGCACGGCGTGACGTGCTCGGCGCGGCCAAAACCGGGTCGGGCAAGACGCTGGCGTTTCTGGTGCCGATCCTCGAGATGCTGTACCGGCGGCAGTGGACGCAGCTGGACGGACTGGGCGCGCTGGTGATCTCGCCGACGCGAGAGCTGGCGATACAGATATTTGAGGTGCTGTGCAAAATCGGACGGCACCACGGGTTTTCGGCCGGCCTGGTGATCGGCGGCAAGCGCGTCGAGGAGGAGAAGGAGATTGTGGCCAAAATGAACATTTTGGTATGCACGCCGGGGCGGCTTTTGCAGCACATGGACGAGACGGTCGGGTTTGACTGCTACAACCTGCAGGTGCTGGTGCTGGACGAGGCCGACCGCATTTTGGACATGGGCTTCAAGAAAACCATGAACGCGATTATCGAGAATCTGCCGCGGCAGCGCCAGACGCTGCTGTTTTCGGCCACGCAGACCAAATCGGTAAAGGACCTGGCGCGGCTGAGCCTCGAGCGGCCCGAGTACGTGGGCGTGCACGAGGCGCACAAGTACAGCACTCCGCAGAAGCTGTCCCAGCATTACATGGTGGTGGAGCTGCCGCAGAAGCTCGACATGCTGTTTTCCTTTGTCAAAACGCATCTGAGCAGCAAAATCATCGTGTTTTTGTCCAGCGGCAAGCAGGTGCGCTTTGTGCACGAGGCCTTTAGCAAGATCAAGCTCGGCGTGTCTCTGCTGCACCTGCACGGCAAGCAGAAGCAGATGCGGCGCGCGGAGATCTTTGAGCGGTTCAAGAACGCGACCAAGGCTGTGCTGTTTTGCACCGACGTGGCTGCGCGCGGCCTGGATTTCCCGGCGGTCGACTGGGTGGTGCAGGTGGACTGCCCCGAGGACTGCGATACGTATTTGCACCGCGTCGGGCGCACGGCGCGGTACGAGGCCGCAGGCAAGGGGCTGCTGTTTCTGTTGCCCAGCGAGGCGCCCGAGATGTCGCGGCTGCTGAGCGAGCGCAACATTCCGATCAAGGAGATTAGCCCCAAGAGCGGCAAGGTGATGACCGTCTCGAAGCAGCTGCAGCACCTGTGCTTCCAGGACCCCGAGATAAAGTACCTCGGGCAGCGTGCCTTTGTAACCTACGTGCGCTCGGTGTTTCTGCAGCGCAACAAATCGGTGTTCAATGTGGACGCCTTGCCGCTGGACGAATTTGCCGAGTCCCTCGGGTTGCCCGGCGCGCCGCAGATCAAGTTTGTGCAGCGGTCGGCGGCCAAGAACAAGTCGTACGAGGACGTCAACTCGCTGCCGCGCGAGGAGCGCGAGCGGCTGCGGCAGGAGCGCGCCGACGAGATCGACCAGGAGAACGCGCCCGTGCCGGCTGGCGACAAGGATAAGACCAAGGTGGGCAAGATGTTTGCGCGCAAGAACGCCGGCGTGCTGGCCGACCACTACCAGAAGCTGGTTGCGCACGCCGAGGCAAGCGACGACGAGGACTTTATCACGCTGAAGCGCGCCGACCACGCGCTAAGCGGTAGCGACAGCGGGGAAGACGAGGATAGCGACGACGAAGACGAAGAGCCCGTGGTCCGCACGATCGCGGTCAACCCCGTGACTGGACTGCCTGTCGTGGTGCCCAACATTCCTTCGCAGGACCTGACAAAGCGGCAAATGCGCAAGATCAAAGAGAAGATCGTCAAGAACACGCGCAACACCCGGATGCTGTTCGACGACGAGGGCAACGCGCGTCCGGTGTACGAGCTTAAAGACGAGGCGAGCTTCCGCAGCCAGGGCGATGTGCGCACGCAGGTGGACGAGTTCCAGCAGCGCAATCTCGCGCAGATGACCGAGGTCGACGTTGGCGATCGCGAGGCCGCACGCCAGAAGCTGCGCGAGAAGCGGCGGGCACAGAAGCTGCGCGAGCGCGAGGAGATGGGGCTTGACCGGGACGAGGAGGGCGTGCAAGCGGTGCTGGCGAGTGCCAGCGAGGACGAGGAGATGGCGGATCGGGAGCCGGCGAGGCCGAAGCGTGCGTTTGCAATTGACGAGAGCGAGGATGAGGTGCCGAAGCACCGGCGCGTGCTGGAGGTGGACAATGGGGTGATGACGCTGGAGGACCAGGAGCAGTTGGCGCTGCGGCTCTTGAGCGGCAACTAGAGATATGTGCTAAATTAGGCGTTGGGGGGAAATCCCATAGTGTGGAGATTACTGGCTGGAGTATCTGCATGCTTGTTCCGTTAATGAACACTCTGAATTTTCGTTTATCCGCTGCACAATTGATTGAACTTTCTTTCACTAAAAAGAGCCTTCAAAAATGACAGAGTCACAACCCACGTCCAGCGACGAGTATCTGAAGCAATTCATCGCCAAGGCCGAGCAGAAGCTCAAGGAGTCGCCGGTGACGCCGACATCCGGGCGCGGCAGCGTGAAGCTCCTAGTGAATGACGAGGACGCACCCAAAGCGCGCATGCGCTACTACATGGACGAGGAGCGAGCCGAGATCGCCAAGGAGCGGTGCATGGACTTTGAGCTCAAATGGTACGACTGCTTCATGAACCCGCCCACGTGGTTCGACAAGTTTCTGGGCTGCAAAGAGCTGCATATGCGCCATATGCAGTGTGTGGAGAAGGTGCACGATGAGCTGATCGCCAAGTCGGGCAAGACCAGGATGACGGAGGAGTCGTTTGCCGATAGTCCGCTGAGCCGAGAGGATTTTGAAGGCAAGAAATATTAGATTGTTTAAATATATATAGCAAAAACAAAACCTCCGTCCTAAGGGAGGGCTTCATTAGCTAAGCGGACCATGCTTATTGAGGAACAAAAGCGCGGTTCAGGTTCTAATGAAAAGCTTTTGCCTGAAACTTATTCTCGATCTGGCAATTCATATTGACTCCAAAGGCTATATGGATAAGCTATAGCATGAAGCTTCGATAGTTGCGGTAAAGAGCATTCGGCCGGATTAGCTGGGATCGCCCAATGGTGATGGTTGAGCGGCTGCACAAGAGGCGATTATGGCTTCTGCCGTGACCAGGAGAGGTTTTCCGAAAGTGTGATACACTTTTTGAAAAGCGTGGGAATTCTGAGAAGAGCAACATCCGCTGACTCTATATGCTGGAAGAGAGAGGAAAATATGAGTGAGCTCTGCTGGATTGCGTAATCGCTTTTGATGACCACGTTCCATGTGTGCGCAGCATCCCCTATCTTTTCCTCCTACCCATACTGCTCGGATTGGAAGGGGTATTCAAACGCGTATTAATGTGGGCAATTAATGCACTTGTTTTCCCAGACTAAACTGCGTTTATTGCTTGGTAGCACAAGCAGAAAAAAAAGCCTGCAAATAAGAGAAATAGGCGGTAGCACGGGATAAGAGGAAAAAAAGGGGGTATATTTTCTTGCTCGGCGACACATTGTTCACGTGAACGGTGGTTTCGCTTTCAAGCCATCTTCATGAGTGCGTTCCAGCCCTTGTTTTTTTCCACTTTATTTCTCTGTATACTTTTTTCCCCTGTACAACTATACTCTGAATTCGTTTGGCTTCCCACCTTTATTTGAATACCATGACAACTCGACTGTTGAGTCAGCAGCGATTTGCAGCCATGCTGGCCAGGCGTAGCGTGCAGCATGCGCGACGGCTGTCGGCTACGGCACGGTGCAGCAAGGCGGGGCGCGAGTGGGACTACATCGACGGGTCGCCGGCCAAGACCCGGGGCTTGCAACGGGACGCGAAGCCCGATAAGAAGCGGATAACGGCAAAGACCACGAGCAGCCGGCCGGCGGGCGCCAGCTCGCATGCGGGCCGTGGCGACGATGACGCGGCGGCGAGAAGCTCGGCGGGCGCCAGCAGAGCATCGCAGAGCACCGCGGCAGGCATGGAACCGGTTAGTCCGAAAATGGTAAGGGCTGCGCTTTTATCGGCAAAAAAGACCGCCGAGGCTTTCTTTTTTTTCTCGTTTGAGGAGTGCGCAGAAACGTACTAACTCGCTGTATCCGAAAGGGATTCACTGGGGTGTTTTTCGTAGATCATGCGGTATTTGGACGAGTACGTTATTGGACAGGAGCGGGCCAAGAAGACGCTGGCAGTGGCCGTGTATAACCATTATAACCGGGTGCGGGCGAATACGCTGAAGAAGCAGCGCGAGCAGCTGGCGGCGGCGTTTGCAGCGGCAACGTCGGGTGCATCGTATGCGTCACAGGCACAGCGCGGGTTCGGCGACACAGTCGACCGCCAGTTGCCTAGTAGCAGCGGTAAGTATGCAAGAAAAGCAAAGACAAAAAAAAATTGCCCGGCTATCGTGTTGCCGTTTGACTTTGAGTATTTACTGACTCCTTCGGTATTTGGTATTTTGCTAGGTCGCAATGGAGCAGGGAGCGCGTATCCGACGCACCAATACCCGTTTGTGAGTCGACCGTGGAGCGATTCGTTCGAGACCAGCCACTTGTTTGTGCCCGAGCCCGGGCACCAGCAGGGCATGCAGACGGCGTCGGCGCCAGGAGACGGGGCCGCGGTCGGCGAGAGCGCCAGCAAGGATGCAGCGCAGGCGGAGGCCGGGGCGCTGGACGTGAGCGCCGAAAGCCTGGACACGCAGCTAGAGAAGAGCAACGTGCTGCTGCTGGGGCCGACGGGTTCGGGCAAAACCCTACTGGCCAAGACGCTGGCGCAGGTCCTCGATGTCCCGTTCTCGGTATCAGACGCAACGCCGCTGACGCAAGCCGGGTACGTGGGCGAGGACGTCGAGGTGGTTATCCAGCGGCTGCTGCAAAGCTGCGACTACGATGTGGCGCGCGCCGAGCAAGGGATCGTGTTTATCGACGAGATCGACAAGATTGCCCGCAAGCCGGACTCGTTCTCGATGTCAAAGGACGTGTCGGGCGAGGGCGTGCAGCAGGGGCTGTTGCGCATGCTCGAGGGCACGGTGGTGACGGTGACCGATAAGAGCGGGCACGGGCACCACGGGCCGATGCCGCCGTTCCCACCCCAGGGTCCGGGCGCGCAGGGTCCGCCGCCGCCGCCGTCGGCGCAGCCGGCACCGGGCGCGGCGCCCGGCGGCGATCTGGGCGGCTCGATGCGGCGGCGCGGCCCGCTGTCGGGGACGTTTGGGCCCAGCAGCGGGATGCCCGGCGGGTTCGGCGGCATGGGCAGCGGCGGCGGCGGCAAGGGCGACGTGTACCAGGTGGACACCAGCAACATTCTGTTTATCCTCAGCGGCGCGTTTGTCGGGCTAGACCGCGTGATCATGGAGCGGGTGGCCAAGGGCTCGATTGGATTTGGCAACACGGTGCGGCGGGCAGGCGACACGACCACGCCGGGGCTCAATGTGGCGCCCGTAAGCTTCGACCAGGGCGCAGTGTTCAACCCGCTGGAGCACGTGGAGCCCGGCGATCTGGTAAAGTTCGGGCTGATCCCCGAGTTTATCGGGCGGCTGCCCGTGGTGACCAGCGTCGGGGCGTTGACGCGCGACGCGCTGGTGCGCGTGCTGGTGGAGCCCAAGAACGCGCTGGTGCGGCAGTACGAGGCGCTGCTGGCGCTGAGCGGGGCGCAATTGCGGATCACGCAGACGGCGCTGTACGCGATCGCGCAGCAGGCGATCGACAAGCAGACGGGCGCGCGCGGGCTGCGGCGCATTATGGAGAACCTGCTGCTGGAGCCCATGTTTGATTGCCCCGGGTCGTCGGTCAGATACGTGGTGATTGATTCGGAGGTGGTGGCGTTCAAGAAGCGGCCGTTGTATTTTGGCAAGATCCAGGGCGCCGACGTGGAGACCGCGGTGTGGAACGACGAGCACCGGGAGTCGGCTGTGCCGGCGGCCGTGGTGGGCTCGGAGCCCAAGCGGTCGGTGGCCACGTCAGTCTGAGGCTTGCTTCGTATTTATAAGATGGGTGGCTCGAGTGACGTCAGTCGGGATGGTTGCAAACGACTCGACTCGCTTGTTTTCATTTGAGCGGCAGTAAATGCGAGGGGGGAGCATACGCGTGTGCTTTTTTATTCCCTTGCTGCCATTTTTTTTCTTTTTCACTCTCGTACTATACTTCTTTTTTTATCTTCCTTAGTCAAATCAGTCTAGTAGAATGTCGCTTCCGGTCCACGATTATTGCCCAGTGTACGCGCCTATCTTTGGCTCACTGGGGTGCGCGGCAGCGACGATTTTCTGTTGTAAGTTAGACTGAAGGATTCATTTTTTTTCCTCATCTTGGGAAAGAGAAAAGACAGAATTTAAAAAAGTGCAAGGTTGTGAGATTTGTGATAGGCTTTGGCGCTGCTTACGGAACGGCAAAGTCGGGAGTGGGGATTTCGGCAATGGGTATTTTGCGTCCGGACCTGGTGGTGCGTTCGATCGTGCCGGTGGTGATGGCGGGTATCATTGGAATCTACGGCTTGGTGGTGTCGGTGCTGATCACGGACGGGCTGAAGCAGCAGATGGCGCTGTACACGGGGTTCATCCAGCTGGGCGCCGGGCTGGCGGTCGGGCTGTCGGGGATGGCGGCCGGGTTTGCCATCGGCATTGTGGGCGACGCGGGCGTGCGGGCGACGGCGCAGCAGCCCCGGCTGTTCGTGGGGATGATTTTGATCCTTATTTTCGCCGAGGTGCTGGCCCTGTACGGGCTGATTGTCGGGCTTATCCTCAACACCAAGGCGACGGGCAGCGACGTGAGCTGCGGCAACTAGACCCCCGCATGAGAGGGGGCGGTTTTCTTTCTCTTTTAATCCATATAAGACGTTGTTCTTCTTTTGTTGCTTGCACTAGGCGAGGGGAGATAGCTTGGTGTGGAGGATCTCCAGGCCCAGGGAATCGTGGGCGGCGGGGTCCTGCTTGACGGCGTGCTGGAGCTGGGCCACCAGGCTCTTGGCCTGCAGCGTGGTCTGCGGCCACACGGCGCCTTCCTGGCGGAGCAAACGCGCGAGTAGCTCGTCGAAGCCTGCGGCAGTGTCTTCTG